>JAAGNO010010301.1:66124-96004 GCA_033439905.1 Ceryle rudis
AGGGACTTTTTATAAGGGCACACCCAAAAAAACAAAAAAACACCCCCAAAAAAAAAAAAAAAATCAAACCAAACCAAACAAACAAAAAAGAAAAGCCACAACCAACCAGCACCCACATGAGACACAATAAAAAGCCACAGGGTTGAAGCCAAAACATTGTCTAGAGAAAAAAAGTATTTATCGTACTAGAAATAAAGATCATTGCAAATGTTGGGCATTCTGGGTTTTCAGGACCTTGCACTTGGCCTTGTTGCTTAAACCTGTCAAGAGTTCTCCAGTCTCTTTGCAATTGTTTTCAAGTTGAGTCTACTTCAGCTTTCCTTGTCCTGTTATGCTTCACACACAGATTTATTTTGCTTTCAGATTTTTGCTCATCCCTGATTCAGGCTGGGCATGGGGAGTAGGATCATTACTAATATAAAGAATGAAACAGATACTGAGAAAGGTTCTTTGGGTTGCATTCATGCTGTCTAGTTAACACAACACGACAGTGACAGCATCACCAAAAATAGAATTTGATCTATTTTTCTTAGATAATAGTTGGGTTTGGATCAAATAAAAATTGCAGAGGTTTAGCCTTTCCATTACATAATTTGTCATCCTCTCCCTCTTTTAGACAGAATAAGGTAAATGCCTTTTGGATTCTTATTTTGTGTCCTTCAGATAGACAAAGCATGGATAGATGAACATATTCACCATTAGAGCTGTTGTATCCTGGTGAGAGCGGGTGGATCATTTTCCTTGCTTCTTCTGACCTGCTATAGAAATCTATAGTACATTAATCATTTCTGAACTCAGTCCCACTGTGAGGTGGGAGCACAGTAATTTACTGTGTCTGCATTAGATTTTTCTTTCATCAGACTTTTAAAAGCTCAGTGGAAGAAACTAATACCTATAAATTTGACAGGAATGTATTTCTGTTGGGCTATGTTACTCTTATCCAAATGTAGAAATGAATAATCAAGTCTCTCTTAAATAAGCATCCATCATATAATAAATCCTAAACTCACTCATGCTGTAAATTGAACTAATTAAATTAGAGATGTTTCTTCCCTAAAACACAACAGATACGTAAGCACTGAGACAGCACATTGATGTTCATAATACAAACGCCTACACAGATTAACCAAAACAGATTCATGGATTCCATTGGTGGTGAAATGGATTAACCACATCCTGTAACTTTTAGAATAAATCCTCCCCCTTCTTTATTCATGATGCCCTGTACTTCTCAAAGCTGTAGGTTCAACAATGGTGACTCTGTATTACAGCGAGAGCACTTCCTTCCTTCAGACTTTGTGGTACCTTCTAAAATACAAGGGAGAGGTTTGAAGACAGTGAAGGACAGCATTGCACTGAGGAGCGAATGGCAACACAGGGTTCCTACCAGCAAGGGCAGGCCACATTTTCACAGCAGCTTGAACCTGGCATAGGCTGGGAAAAAAAAACATCAACCCCCCCACCCTTTTTGTCATTACTTTTTCCTACATCATCTCTTCCTTGTCTCAGCACAAACACTCATGCAGTTAGCAGTGTGCGAACCAGGAACTGCACTGATTAAAATTTTAGGTGGGATCTCTCTCTGCTCCACACATACTATTCGTATTCATCTTTCTCTCCTCCACTGCATCTCCTTTGGGAGCACTGAAAACAGCTCAAGCCCTGATGGCACTGAGCAGAGCAGCATCTAGCTACTCTACGTACTTCCTGGGGTACCAGATAATTTGTGACAGGGGCAGACCCAAGAGGTGATCTCAGGGCCCTCTGCAAAACCACTGAAGAAGGGAAGAGCCAAGAGAGGACTTCAGCTCCCTCTCCATCTAATAGGATTCAAATCACACCATCTGCTTCTCAGGAAAATGTCATATCCACTTGACTTGTGTCTGAAAGGAAGATGAACAGGAGAAGGTCTCCAGTGTTCTTGAATTTAGTACCAGAAGACTCATGAGCTCAAACTGGACATTCACATTCTCTATCATTATGGGTAATAAGGCATAGGTAGAAAGTTTTTTCTTTGTTTAAAACTCTGTCTTGACTTATAATAATAATTTACTATCACATAGAAAAATATATAATGTAGCATCCAGCATAATATTTCTATGTAAGGGGTCATAACAGGCAGACTGTACTGATGAGTAAGTGCTGCAAAGCATCTGTAAATAACAGTCCCTGGCCTATTAACACAAGCAAACAGCTGGTTGGTTGTGGTTTGTTTTTTTTTTTACTGAGGACTGGCCAAAATAAGCAGAAGACACCAGGAAAACTGATCCTTTATCTTCTGTAATTCTCCTCAATGCATCATGAATACACACCTACCCTAGAACACACCTATGTATTATTACTCTTCTCTGCACATTGAAACTGACTTATGCCTCAGTGCTGCAGAGAACATACTGAAGTGAACATCCAGACCTTGGAAGTGTTACTGAACCTTTGGTCCTCATGTTGCTGCAGTTTGTGGATGGGAAACTCTGACATTGCATGCATATGCCAATCATGGGACTGAGAGGTAAGAAATAAAGATGACAACTTCTCTAAGCAGTACTTCTAAATACCTCAGTCTGGTTTCAGGTCATTTCTGGCTCTAATATCTTCTTTTTCACAGAAATGTCAAAGCCCTTTGCTTCAAAGTATGCAAAAGGAAACAAACAAACAAACAACTGAACAAAACAAAAACAAACAAACAAAATCCACAAACACCACAAAACCAACAAGCCCTTCAGTTAAAGCATTATACTCAAGAATTTCAAGTGAGAGGGAGGTCAACGGCACCCAACTTTTGACACCCAACAAATCACACATCAGAAGATTTGTAACATTCTGATGACGTGTACATCAGCTTGTACCTCTCCGAGAACAGCAGAAATGGTGAGCTTGAAACCTGCGGCACTGCATTACCCATGCAACAGGTCTGACTAAAAATGTACCTGTGTCTGAAGACTCACCAGAATGAGAGCAGTAGATGGACCAACAAATATTAAAGGGAAGGCCTTGAATGGAAGAAAGTGAGTGTCTTAGCCTGCTGAACAATACTAAGTACAAAAAGTAAGTACTTTATGGGTTGAGAATGAGAATATCCAAATGATGCTACATTTCAGCTGAGACCTTCTGAAGGCCTTAAAAATGAAAGAAAAGGCTTAAGTTTTGCCTTTGCAAACAAAGGTTAGAATCACAAAAAGCAAGGGTAGAACCAGATCTCTGTCCTTACACATTCAGCATCTTTCTTCCTTTTTGATGCATACCCCGAAAGAATGTTGCAGAGTTTGTGAGATCTGCAGGGTTCCAGGAGCTGAGATCACTTGCCCGTCTTGTGAAGTACACCAGATTGCAAGCAAATCCTCCTGTCTATATTGCTTTTTCCAATCCTGGAGTTCCCTGAACCCTTCTCATCTTAACTGCACTTTCCTACCACCAGACAGCAGTAAGTTTCCGCTCTGTTTGGCTATTGATAGGTGCCTAGTGGCATATATTGTAACATCCTTATATTCACAACAGAAAGGGAGAGAATATAATTGTTTTATTGAACATGTAAGGCTACATGGTGTACATAAAATTAACAGGGATATAGAATTCCTTGAATCCCTGACATTTTCCATACTCTCAATTTTTTATTTTGTTTGGTGTTTACGCATGGTTTGTTCAGTGCTTGCTGAGAGAGAGCATTTAATGATGCTGTAAAGGGTCAAGTCCTCATTAGAGTCTTCTAAAATTACTGAAGACTCCAACCAGGAACACAGGAAAGGGATGTCACGACTTCCTATTCTTACCTTCTCTTCCTCCAAACCATGCAGACAATTTTTAAACCAAGTTTCACACTTAGCAATGTTCCTGTTCGGAAAAAAAAAAATGCTTAGAGTATTTCCACAAGAGGAACTCGGCATATTTTACCTTCTCCTACAAATCAAAACCAGGTATCTTTGGCAGGGGAATCGCAAAAAAAGAAGTTGGGCAGAGACCAAGAATAAGGATGGTGCAATATGATTTAACTGTGTTAGAAAGCTATGAAGGTAGTGGAGTGGGCTGAACTGGAAATGGATTACAGCTTACCACTTCAACTCCAGGCACTCTGATACACTTAACCTATTTATTTCTCATTATTCAGACTTTCCATAAACAGACAAGACAACTACTTATATGAATGGTGTCTCACTCAGTGGCACCTTTTCAAACCAGGAGGCACTAGTGAGTGCTCGCATTAACACTCAGTATTAATGGATCAATATTTCATCACTGACGCTGGCACAAAATCAGGAAAAGAACAGCATTCATTCAGCTTGTGAAACACCATGAAAATAACTGGACTTTCTCATGGTATCCATACCATGCACATACTGCACACACCTTAGAGTGCTATAGACTCACAGGACTTAATCACCAGCTATAAACACCTTCTTTTTTACTGCTGCTTCCCTACCAGTGTTAGCGATTCCCTGTTATTTAAAAAGCTGAATAGAAGCAAAACAAATGCATGCATGAGCAAAACCAAACAATGCCACTTCCAGACATCAATACACACAGGCAAATACACAACTGTAATAATGGGCACATTATATATTCCTAATGTTTCTTATTAATCATATCTTGTTTGTATTAGAAGGAGGAAGTAACTGTATCCAAATTAACTTGCCATTGTGATAGCCATTAATAACAACATAGAGTGAAGACTCATGGAATGCAATTAAGTTACCAAAATAATAGTGGTACCAAAAAAAAATAATTATGTAGTTGATACAAAGAGTGAAACAATAATCACTCTCAGCTACATAAAGGTACTTCTGCAAGGTACTTCTGTTTATTCCTCCAATTACAGTTCCTTAGAACTGAAGATATCTGTAGTCCATTCATCAGCTCAGATAAGAGGGTCAGATGCTCCACAGCATCACAGTGACCCAACTGAGAGGTAAGTGTTGTAGTTTGTGTAATTATAGCAGGAAATTCAAAACCTAAGTCAGTTTGGTCTGGATATGTAGAAAGTACACAGACAACTCCCCTTTTAATGTCTAGGGTTCTGGACAAGAGTATTTGTTAATGGCATGTGAAATGTAGCTCTCTAAATGAGCACAGGAAAACTACAGATCTGATTCTCTCCATCAAGCAGATGGCATCAGAAGGCAATTTGCAGAGTGGCTGCTTCAGGAGGTTATTCTGCAGGATCCTTAGAAGAGAGAAAAAGTGTGGTGAAGGAAGGTTCCTGAGGGGGAAGGGGACTTGAAAACCTTTGTTTTACTTAGACAGGCAGTTTATTGCACCTCTTCACTCATGCTATAATGGCTTAACATCTTGTAATCTGACCTCCAGAGACCACTTGCAGCCATTAACAGGAGTGCAGATCTCCCATTCTCCAAAATTTCAACACAGAACACACAGAGACATTTTCATAGTAAATGTAATTCTTCCTAAGGATATCTAGCAGATAAACCACCCATTTACTTTATATAATTGGAGTAAGAGTAGAAATAGACCCCATCAGGTATAAAAGAAATTATAATAATTATAATTTTTCATAGCTACACTAAATTTTCAGTCTAGTTTCCTAAGGATTCACTGTTTATACATCCTTCCTGTGTTAAGGTTTGTGTACGAGTATTAAATCCCCTTCACTGCCAAGTTTTGTGTGCATTGACTGATTTTAAATCAGTGTGATAGAAAGATAGAAGGTCTCAGAGATAACTACATCCCAACATGAGAGATGGATAAGAAGAGAGCTTGTGTAACTGCCCCTAATAGAATACTAAGGGAGAGACTGTGGTATGAACACATACATTATTCATGGACCTGAGGCTCCATGAAAGCTGGAAAAGCTTTCACCTGGCACAAATCTGTGGGAAACCAAGCCTTGTTAGTTTGCTGCTCAGAGAGTATTTGCTCATTCCAACCTAATTATCAATGGAGTCACTGCAGACTTCTCTGTATTTTCCAATTCCACACATGTGATTCCAAGACTTTGGCATTTGGCCTACAGCTGACAGGGGATGCAAGCAATGTGAACAAGCCTGAGAAGCCTGATACAACTATAGAACTATTTGCCACTTGGTGACCAATTAGTTCATTTGCTATGATTAAAAAAAAAAAAAAAAGAAAAAAAAAGAAAAAAAAAGATGACTAAAAATCAGTCTGCTTCTAGCAAGCTTAATTATTTCTAAAAGTACTTATAGTTTTACAAAGCATTTTAGGACTTAAGTCAAACTACTCGCATGGCCCTTATTGAGGGTAACACAGCACTTCTATAACACTTGAGAAACAGAAGATCATTTACTCTGTAGACCTTCTCTGAAGAAAACATGATTATCCTAGCTGGGAAAACGGCAGCCTAAGGCTCCCATGCTACTCTGACACATAGTAATCAGTATCTCACATGTATAAGAAGGACTATACCAGAGATGAATAGTCAAAACACTTAGTGAAGAAACTTGATCAATTGAAGCTAAGATTTCACAGAAGGTATAGGTATCAAGTGATAGGCCTGTTACTGTTCGTCTGTTTTTCCCGCAGACTACCATAGTGGTAAGTGAGGAATGACTGTGATGGTACAGAAATACTGTATCAGCTCTAGACACTACCCATTGAGCTACTGCAGGTAGCTGACAGCATCAAAGATAAGCCATGTCAAAACAGGTCTGAAAAAACATTTTTTTTATAGGAATCAAAGACGTGATTTAAAAATTGTCTTATTTTCGGTATGTAAGCTGAATTCTTGTTATCGATCTGTCAAGAGGCCAGGTTGCTCATGAATTCTTGAAGGCAGAAGAAAGGGGTTTTAAACAATATAAAATTAAACAAGATGACAACATTTCAGAGCAGCCGCTAAGAGATGGATTTCACTCCACTTCCACAATCCAGAACTACTCGAAAAGCAAAACACGATTAGCCGTGAGCAGAAGAGCAAAATTCCAGTTAAAAACCCCAAACACTACATTATGATTTTTATGCCAGTAACAAAGACCGCAGGAGTCTTCAGCTGTTCTGGATGGATGGCTCAGTAGCTGAAGCAAAGATGTGAGAGGTACTCAGGGTCAGCACACAAGAGCACATTTATTCCCACTTGTGGTTAAAGGCATTCCCTGACAGGCTGCAGACCCCTGCTTTGCCTTGGAATTAAAAGTTTATGTGCCTGTTGAAAATTCTCCAATTTGCGTAAGATACTTAAATATTGATTCATCTGAAAGGCCAGACAGATAATTTTTCTATCACCAGCTGGATAGAAAAGTTGGAAAACAGCCCAAGCAGACCCTAATGCAGGCTTTCATTAATATTTACACATTTTTGTGGGAAGTGTAACAATTTCAACCAAGGAGTCAGAGAACACACATCAAAAATGTTGCAAGGTCTCTCCTCACTGTCTAGGGATATGGGGGTTAAACCTGTGTAACCAGGAGAGTGATTTTTGCAGGGCACGCCACATCATTGCTTAGGTGCATTCTGGGTTTTGAAAGACTAGCCCAGAAAGTATTTTATTCTTCCTGAAACAGTCCAGTTTTTACTGGAAGAAATAAAGACACACACTTGCTGAACAAAACATTTCCGCAAAACACAGCACAGAAACATGCAGCTCTATGATTACCAGAGCTGAGAAATGTCACCGTTTCCTATCCATCTGTGTCACTTACAGAATACAGGAGTAAAAATGAGATGTAACATCTGAGTCCAGGTTGTGCCTGGAGACACGCACATACCTCCACTAAATCTCCAGTTAGAGATACATCTGTTAAATGGAAACTGCTCCCAGACTTGGCACAGACCACTTCACTAACCCTGATACCCAGGAAGCCTACTAACCTAGCCCTAAGTCCTGCAATACTTGTGATAGATGCCTTTGGGGACTCCAGAAGAACAGCACATAGTACACAGTAGCAAACAATCTGTATTTAAGGTCCTTTCTGTCTTCAACTTTTTTTCACACATCTGCACGTACAGACACCCACGGATGATATCTAATCAAAATTAATAGGATCACTCAAAGCTATAAGCAATAAGAAATTTGAAGAACTGCTGCAAATTATTGTTATCCTGGTTAATGTACTTTAATAAATTATTTAATTTATTAAATGCATTAATAATACATAACTAATGTATTAACGTATATGCAAAAGTTAATATTTTATTGTGTTAGACCATTGGCATTTATAAAATAGCCTTCATCTCACAGTATATAAGACCACCCTACCCTGTTATAACTCACAAGCACAATGCATAATGGAAATTACCGTGCAACTCATCCATAGCTTTTAAGTTAGTAGTTAAAAATGTTAAATCAAAGGGTCAAGCATTGTTGAAATCCCTAAGAAAAATCTTTTCTTCAGTAATGACAATATTCCTACCAAGAGACTGTATAAGAAGACTGGATGTACATATTAAAGTTTCAGCAATGAGGTGAGCGTTATTTCGCTTGGCCATTACATCATTATTTTCTATTTCTGAGTAACAACTAGTTTGTTTGCTCACAAGAGAACTTATCTATCTTGCTCAGCTCCTGCTGTTCTGGAATGACTAGAGCAGCAAAAAAATTAAAAGGTTTCCTCACATTTTTAGTCAAATAAGTAAAAACAGCTTAAAAATCTCAGGTTTGGTATTATAGTTGAAACATTCAGATATTCATGTTTACACAGACCTCTTATTATCTCCAGTGAGAGTAGGACAGCTGAGGTCATATCATGCCATGCTTCTTTTATTGCAGAGGATCTTCTGGTCAAAAACTCAGTGAATACTCTTGAAACCTTGATATAATATGGAAATTTAATACTAGTGTTGCCTTGAAATACCCAAAATGAAGGCCTACTTAATAAATTTCACTTGCTTATGTGCATTTATATAAAGCAAACAAAAACTGTACTGGCCAGGTAAGGATGTTTGTTACTACACTAGTGCATCTCAGTGTTCTTGTTAGGTTAGGAACAAAGGTCTCTCTCCTGGTGGCCTGAAGATACTCAGAATTGTATTTGCTTCAGGATATGTAATTGTACCAATTACACTCCTAAATCACAATATTCTCCCAAAGCATTGAGCATCGGGACAGTGGCTCCACACATTGAGTCGTGTAACAATCTGACACTATGGATGTATTTCCCATCCTGTATTCTGCATTGGGGGGTGTGGGTAGGGGCACTAACAAGAACACATCAGGGCACACTCTCAACATATCCTTGGTTTTCTTCCTTTAAAATATGGTCATGTTCTCTTACAGAGGGTAGAGATTTATGGCCATTCCTCTCCACTATTTTTGCTTCAATCAATTTTGAATTATACAGCAAGAAATCTGAGAGAAGAACAACTTACAACCAGAGTCAGACAGTACCTGTCGCTGTGGGTTTGAGCCCCTTCTTTAAACACAGAAAGGAATGTTTCACCCTCCCTGAATATCTCTAGAATTCAGACATAGAATTTCTCTATGTCTGAATTCCTCTAGAATACAGAGGACCTTATCTATGCTCTGCTGCTACAGTTCCTTTTAAAGAGCTTTAAAATTAAATGTAAGTTGCTAGAGTTCCTTTTAAAGAGCTTTAAAATTAAATATAAGTTTTAATTATTTAAAACAATGACCTTTAATACTGTGAAATGGGATTAAACAGTAGGACAGACTTTCCCCCTCAGGAATTACACCCAGGAACCTCAGCCCCTCTCTGCTGCTCTGACTGCAGCAGGATTTGCCTCATGTCCTTCCCGAGTGCTTGCCTTTGAGCTGGTAGCTGTAGACTGAGGCTATCTACACAGTGCATCTCTTGCCTACTTTGGATGTGCTCTCGGACAAAATCTGAAGATCAGCTGCAACACAGCACCATTTCTAGTGCCCAAACTGTTACATTCTTATGTTAAAGGGTCTGGCCCTTTATCCAGTACGCCCAGAAGACCAAACCCTAATGCATGTTATTTAAATGATAAAAATAAGAAGTTTCTAATAGGAAAAATGCAAAATGAAAAGTCTCATCACCTTAAACTGCTTTCTGAAAGTACCTTTATTAGATGTTTGGTGTATTCCCTAGGCATATTATACGTCCCTGCAGAGGATACAGTTATTAGAGAGAGGAAAGTAACACGCCTCACCAGAACCTCCCTCAGAATTTCACCCTGTATTTTTTCTTTTCTAAGATTTTAGTGTTAAAATTTATTTTGCAGCCCAAAAAACAATCTTTCTGGCTTTAAGTACACTACTATTGATAAACCCCTTTTCTCCCAGAACCTAAAACTCAATCCTATACATAACAGTGTTTAAATTAACTGAGATTTCACCTGAAAGATTTATCATCCATGAACAGAAGGCAACACCAATCTTATCAGCCTACTTTGGGTGCTGAGAGTTCATTTAGAATAGTTCATAGCAGGCTGCCTTATTGAAGCTAGGTGGTCCAAGGTCAGTATTGATTGTATATTTATTGATGTGGATCTTTTCTTGATAGTTGTTTAGAGCAACAGAAAAATAAACAGATAAAACTACACATACAAAGCACTGTTTTGGAAAGAAACCCGTAACAGTGATGCAAAATGAACAATTATTTATTATACCTCATCCCCTCTCATGAAGGATCATGCTATTGGGGCTAGAATTTCTCCCACAAATAGTGTCTGATGATCAAATTTTACATTTATCCCTGATTAGGTTTAGGGAATGGACTTCCTTTGTTATCCTAAAGCCGCAAAAGTATTACAAGTTACAAATGTTAGTCGGCAGATTCCAATACTGGAAGGATTGCTGCAAAATTAATCTTAAGAAAGTTCATTCAAGTTTTCTTGATCCTGTCTGATGTGTTTCTTGTCTGTGAATGGCAAGATCAGTGATCTATTCAGAAGTCTGGATGTGACAATGCCGCACAGATTACAAATGCCCCAGGCTTCTAAAGCAATTCTAAATTTAGGGAAAAAACTCAAAATCTCATTCACACACACACACAAAAAATCCTATCAAAATGAGAGCATTATTATTTTATGGTCCAAGAAATCGTGTTATAAAAGAAAATATTTTCACCTAGACATCTCTTGAAATATAGGGTGGTGCAAATATAAATAGATATGGAGCAAAGCTATAGATGTATGTTAAGATGTCTATTCTCAAATGTTGGTTTTATCTTTGACTTAAAGGAGGTCAAGATTTCAGTGTGAATAATTCTGCAAGAACCTTTTCATTATACTATGAGTCTATAATTGATAATCCTATTGATAAGCTATTCCAGTCATTGTTAAGATACATCCTACTACAGTTCAACTGCATACAGTCAAAGAAAAACACATTCCAAACTGAAGTGAATACACCTAAGTGAAGCCACACCCATAACCCTTAACCCCAGTGCTTGAGGTTCTTCGGCAGAATATTTTTTTTTTTTTTTTTTTCTTTTGATGGACACTTGGAAACTGTAACAGCTTTAGCTTAAAATGATTTCAGTGGACATCTAATTGTCTGTTGCTCCCACAATGTGAGGATGCATCCATGTATAACATTGAAGTTTTGTGAAGGACAATAGAGCAGATAAAGTTTAAATCTTTCTTAAAAGCAAATAACTCTGACTTGGCTGATTGTTAAGACCAGTGATTTCAATATAATTGAATAGAAAAAAAGCAGTTAGGCATTTAACACTTCAATAACCTTCCTAAAAATCAATGTTTCTTTTAAACTCACCTCCCAGGCAGGCCTGAGATTTCACAACTTTAAAGGAGAAAAATAAATAAAATAAAGTCACAACACTGTATACTTCTCCTCTTCACAGAGAATCCCTACAAAATGCATGCGTGATGAAAAATTGTTAAAAAAAATCATCTTTGGAAACCTTAAAGTAAAAAAACCCAAACCAAACAATAAAGCAAATGATAAAAAATAAAAATCAGTATTTTGCTGAGGAACAGAACGCTCAGCATTATTACTGCCTACACGCATGTGTGGCTGTCAAAGAATGACTGATTGTCTAGATATCTGATGGTAAAGATCAATAGTTTCTTTAAAAGAAGACAGATTCATGGAAGCTATTGGATCCAAATAGTTTATTGGTCTGTGTTCATCCTTTTGTTTAATGGCACCTCTCAGAGTCACCTAGGCAATTATTCTTTGACTTTCAAGTAACTTAGCTGCTCATCACATGGCCTTTTAAAAAATAGTGTTCTGAAGCACCACCTCCCTCTCCCAAAGTGTTTAAAATATGGCACTTAATAAATAGGAGTTATAAGGAAACAGTACAGTTTACTTTCAGCTGCTGGAACAATCTTTTATCTCTGCACTTAACTACTTGGTGGAAATGTATTAGATCTGTGTTGCTAATATTTGCATGTCAAGAGTAAGTAACTTACTGCAGTTCAGATCAACATCCCAATGTCTGTGGGCTCATCTCAAGGTACCTGACCTACCCAAACCTCTGAGTTGACTACAGTGGTCTGGAAATCCATATTCTTCTATCATTACTAGCTCCTAGTCCAGACAGTCATCAGGTACACTAGGTAGCTTTCAATGATCCCTAGTGTAGTACTGAAATACAGATTTGCTTATTTCAGAATTGTCATAGCTGTATTTTCTAGCTTCTGGCCAATTCAGTTATTCGCATGACCCCATCTTTAGTGTCTGTCCATCCAAACCACCTCCCTCCAGTTTTGTAGGGATAAATTTTTTTTTGTATACAATATTAAATTCTGAAAAGCTTAAAAAAAAAAAAGGCAAAACAAAACAAAATGCAAACAAACAAAACACACACACAAAAAAAAAGGCAAAAAAAAAATCTAACCCACAACCACACACAAAACAAACAAACAAAACCCAAAAAACCTCAAACAACCTTTAATTCAAAATTCTAACCAAAAAAAATCTGGTAAATCAAATTACTGAAATCCAGCTGGCTTCCTTCCCCCATGGTTTCATGTTGTAACAGGATGACAGGCCATGCCTATGTCAGCTGTTTTTGCTCTAGTAGACTGGACTGAATTCTGGTCTCAGTTGCTCTGGTGTCACATCAGAGTGCAGCCTCCTGTGCCCATCATATGTACACACACACAAGGGAAGCTGTCAACTCTTATTTGAGGGTCCCTTGCGGCAGCACCAGTATGGGACTCAACCAATGGACAGCACGATGCAGCCTGCAAAGTCGGGTTTATTTTATGTATCAGTTGCCAAAAACCATAAAACCTTGAAGTGACTTCTTGACGAGCTTACTTCACATTTATAATCATGACATATAGAATACACAATCATAATTAAAACAAAGCTTGGATTAAATATAGCGTCAGAGACTTGTCAAGGATTTTTAGCTGCCAGAATTCAGCTATCATGATTTGAAACCATGGTGACTACATGATAGACAAGCTGTATTCTCTTGGTGGAAGAGAAATGGGCAGATCCAAGACATACAGTACCTTACTTTATGTTTATTCATTAATTGTGGAAACAAGAGAAAGAAAAGCAGAGAATGTCTTGTAACTCAAAAAAAAACCCCAAAAAAACAATCACCTTAAGAAAAAGCAGCAGCAATTCCCAAATAGAATTTTTCTCCTTATCTGCTTAGGAACCACACATACACCCTGTTGGCACCACTTTACATGCTTTGCATCAATCATTGCTCTGAAACTTGTCGCTTTCTCCACCCAATTATTTGCTTAACACACCACTCAGAGCTACTTCTAAGGTGAGGCCATACCACGGGGTCAGAAAAGTGAAACACCCACTTTTCTGATCATTGTTTACAAGACAAGAAGCCAGATACCATTATAGAAGCTGCAGTGAGCAGACAAGCTACAGGCACTGCTCTGTGGAAGGAAGACACGTACCAGATCAAATTTGATACCAGGTATTCAAACACTACTTGCAACTTCCCCACAGCGTGCAGAGAAATGCAGAGTATCCACACCACATAGTAGTTGAGAAGCCTCTAGCAAAGCCCCAACTTTGAGCAAAAATCCCCTCTCACCCTACAGATCCCACTGGGCTCCTTCCCCAACATCTCTTCTAGTACTCCACTTTTGCTCTTTTCCACAGTCCATCTCCCATCACCTAGTCAGTTTTTTCTCAACTGTACTTAACTGTGGGTCTCCAAGTTCTCTAGAACACGCTTGTCTCTGTAGATGGTATATAAAGCATCGTGTCTGTTTGCACTTCTCTAGAAGATTTAGAATCTGGCTCTATACTAAGTCCCAAGTAAAGCCATCAAATTTAATGGTATGTGTTATTAAATGGGTATAGGAGAGATCAGAATGCTCGCTTTGCCCTGCTTATGTCATCAGGATATCATCCATTTTCTTATGCCAAGTAAATACCACAGATTAGGCTAAATTCCTTGCTTTAATTAGGCACTTTAATTTGACATAAATCTCTGTTGCCACAGAAATACAAAGTAGAGGTTTTTATATCAGTATCAGACTGAAAACTCATCTCTTTCTTTCAGTTATCTGGGTTCTCAGACAGAGCAGTTCTTGGGTCTGACTTCTTATACTGCCACACAAAAGCTGGAGCAGCACAGGGCTGGAATGAATCTTCCAGCACCCAGGAGAGATTTTTTTGGTTTGTTTGTCTGTTTAGCATAAAACAATGAAGCAACCATGGCGACAGTTCCACTGGCATGAACTACCAACCTGTTAACACCCAAGTGGAAATACCACTTTCAGCATGGGCACATTCTAACAATAGGAAGCAAATGAGTTTGCACTTCTTAAGGTAGGCATCACCTCCAGATGAATAATGGATAATGAGACTACTTGTGGATTCCTAGTGTATAACAGCAGTGTGGGATTCATCTACCCGCCTTCTATTGCAGAGCTGGCCACAGGTGGGGCTGGGGCACACTACCTGCATAGAAATTAAACAGACCTATCTTACTTGGCCATAGCTGTGTTTCTATAAGCCCAGCACGTCATTAGTACCAGTAGGAAAAGTCAAACAAATTACTGCTCATGTAAATACACAGCATAGGACTAGCATTTGTCTTCTGCAAACTTCAGAAGGTTTTACTGATACAGAAGCAACTGGGTTTATGTCTGTTAACTACAGCTTATAGTAAGTGTAATACAGAAAATAAAGAACGTGCCGCTTCCAGAGGTTACGTTTAAAGATGAGAACTTGATTTCAGTATTGTTCACCTTCTTTTACTAATATTCCACATGGCAAGAAAGCCATGTTAATTTTCATAGTTTTTTTTTCTTCTGTCATCATGTTTTTTATAATCCCATGAGAAATTTAACAAAAACGTTAGTATACTAATTCCTTCACTTTTTCTTGCATTTTAATTTTGTTTATACTTCATCAATACAAATAAGCAGCCAGTCCTTTGAGAAATAAGTGCTTTGGCTTCTTCCAAGTGAGTCAGACTAGCTTGGTAGTTCATCACCGTATTACTCTAAGTGGCATATTGGCACCACTGTCAGGTGCCCTTCCTGTGTCCGGAACAAATACCTCTCCCACCAGATAAAAGCAATCCGCTTCAACATCGGGGAAATAGGTAATGTTTATTAAAATGGTGTCAAGTATGCTTGATCAACTGCCAGCGAACAGCTTCATCATCTGAGTGACAAAGATCGCTAACAGCTGCAAGGGAAAACTATTCAGATGTTCCCAAAGGAATGTATCTTCTTATCAGCCTGTCCACTCTTGTTACAAAATCTGTTCAGATATTTATATACAGGACCTGGCTATTTGCAAAGGAAAAGGCAAAAAAAAGAGAAGGCAAGTAATAGGAAGGAAGACATAACGGATTCTGGAATCTATCTACTTCTTAAACACTTTTTCAGTCAAATATTTCAGGAAAAATATGCTAAATATATACTTTTATATAATTTCTTTCTGTTCCTTTTTTTATGGCCTCACAGTTCTTTGTTGTTTGTTCCATCCCCTCGGTTTCTTGCCCCTAATTTCCTTCCCACTTTGCCTCCACAGGGCAGAAATGAAAGCTATCTTTACTCCTAATCTACTTATTTTGGAATAGGATTTTGTGATAATTATACATTTAGTGAATTTCTACCATGAGAAGAGCCAAATACAGTGCACAAGATCAAGCATAGTTGTTGAGGATATATCAAAGGAACATGTTTCTTCAACATACAACTTATCCCTCTCAGTTAGGTGCAAGGTCTAGAGACATTCATAACTAGCACAAGAACCCACCCCAAACCCCTCACCCCTAACTATAAGTGAGATGCAAGAATTGGTTCCACTACAAAAACTGCATATAAAAAGAAAAGAGTCACTTTAAGATACTGTTCTGTTAACTCCTATTCCACACCATGTAAGGAATGAATCATGAAACCAACAGTACTTTCTAGACAGGAGCAAAAGCTGTGGCAAGTGGGAGAAGAAATCTCTCCCAGTGCACAGATATTACTGGGGAGATGCTTCATGTGTACCTGAACATCCCTGCACCTGGATCTTTGCTCTTTATTCAGACATCAAAGCAAGGGTTTGGGATAACCCTGCATCCTTCTGTGTGGTCTCAAGTTTAAAAAAAAAAAAAAAAAAAAACCAAAAAAAAACCCACAAACCAAAAAACACAACCCAAACAAACAAAAAACCAAACAAACAAACAAACAAAAATATCTCTCATAACTACAGGCAGGAGGAAACTTAATCCCAACAGATTTTTTTCAGAAGACTGGAGGAGAGAATGACTTTCAATAAGAATGAGATTTCAAAATCTCCCCCCCAGTAATTAAGATTGATGAATTCTAAAATAGATGAAGAGCTAAGTAATCTGGTATCATAATATCAGTTCTAGCTCTTTTCACTTTCATCTCATTTCAATACAGTGACAGGTAAAAGCTGAAATCAGTGCAGGCAATCAATCATTTCACATCTGTACAACACCCTATAACAGCAAAAAGTCTGCCTATTTCACATTTAATTGAAGCAGATATGCTGTTTTGTCAAATATTTGTTTTCAAACTCCTAAAACACTTGGATATACAGAACTATTGCATCAGAAATCTGTTTCCATTGGGCCAGTTTCTTAAAATTAATTTTAGATGCTAAGAGATGCATACATTTCCTTTGGTACAATTCAAAAAGAGAACATCACTGCAAAATTTCCATCAATTTCTTAAATAAAACTGAATTCGTGAACTTGAGTTAATGGATGGGAATGGAACCGGAGACAGATGGAGAGCACTTCTGGGATAACTTTGAAATATACACTGAGTTTTGAAATCCTGATAGGTGTTTGTCTATGTCTTTTGGCACTTAAGTGTCAGATCTAGACCTTTATTAAAAATAAGCAGTGACTGTTCTCTAGACAATTTGCATATTGGGACACATTTAGTACCATTTGTGTTAAAAAACCCCAACTATCTGATTTCCAGACACCTCTTCCTCACCAACAACTACTAGGCATAGAAAATGATAGCAGAAAACAGCACATCAAGAACTCGGCAAACCCAGTTGACTGTAGCTGCAGCAATACGATTTCAGCCCTATATAGGAACATACTTGGGACTGTATTTCACAAGGTCACCCAGCAGGCCAACTACACAGTTGAGAAAACAACCCACATATCCTAGTCCTGTCCCCCCATTAGGCTGCCCACACAGAATATGCATCTCACATGAAAGAGTTTTCCTACACTCTCTTCCTCCTATAATTTTGTTTAACAACCTGCAAAAGTTACAGCACATGTAATTCTCTAGTATTTACAGCCTCTGGTTAAAACAATTGCAACCTATTACAGTGTGTTATAACCTCACAAAAAATAACCTTGTACAAAAGTCCTCCACAGCTTAGCATCCCTAAATCTTAACAAGGAAAGGTAATTGTTAGTGGTAGTTTTCCATCTCTTCAAAGCATAAAAGCGCCAAACATCAGACAACTAAATTTCAGAATGCAGACGTATCAAGACAGAGTGAGCCCCCCGCACACCACTGCAGCATGAAGAAGATGAGGGTCAGGGACCCCAGATACAGTTACGACATTGAAACGCAGAGAACAGAAGGCAGCGGCAGAACACATCGCATGTAATGAGATGCGCCAGCCTGGCAAGCATCCAATTAACCGAAGTAGCAGCATTACCACAGAGCACAAGCTCAGTATGAAACACTTAACATTGCGAACACACTTTCTGTTCAAAACCTGAATAAAGCTAAAAGAAGAACAACCTTAAAAATTAACAAATCCAGCATCTTGCAAAGTAAGGTATGTAAGAACTGCTGAAATAAGGCAAAAAGTGTGACAGTAACCTCCACTTACTTGCTTGGTTTGGTTTAAGTGAATGGGGCTAACCATACCGGCCCTCTCTCCGATCAGAGCAGCAGACACAAAGCAAGACAGTTATTTAAAGAGGTATGTTCCAAGACAGCTGACTCTTTGCACGTTAAAACCACCCTAGTCCTGAACACTACTGAACAGCCAGCACAGAGATGCTGGAAACTGTTCTGACATATTGACTGGACAATCCATCCTTGAAGAAGTGGGAAGATACACGCAGTCTGCAGCACTTCAAAGGACAGCACTGGGTCATGGGTACTACAAGAGTTCGGGAATGGCCAGAACATCCCATCCCAAGTAAAACTAACACCCGCAGAATACAGTATACACTCAAAAAAGGGTAAGACACATCCACTAGGAGAAAAAAAAATAATTTCTCCTGTCTTCCCTATGTCATATGGTGAACACCTCAGCAGTATCTGCTTTTTTACTCCTTCAAACTTGTCATCAGTTTCTAGTCATAAGAATTTGATTCTGATTACTTTGAAAACCCTGAAGGACAATGCACTACATGGTTCAGTACACACAATTCAAGGAAGGACCATTTAATACGCCCTTAGATGTGAAAATGTTTAAGCAGCAGAACTTAATTCACTACAGAAGATTGGTAGCCCAGAAACCACGTTAGTCAGAGCAGCCCCATTTACACTGCAATTATGGAGAGAGATCTAACCTTGAAATTCTAAATCCGTTATTCTGCATTTCTTCTACTTCACTCGCTCCCCACTGTCACCACTGTGTCTCACCTAGCATTCAGACTCTATTTTTTAATTGTTTTTTCCACAGGTACTGGTTGGATGTATCACAGGTGGCTCTCCATTTGTTATTTTCTATATCATTTTTACATTCTCAGTCCCTGGTCTTTACGGTCACAGCTTTAGTTGTATAAGCAGTTTCTCCTCCTCAGTGTTGTCCATACACTTCAATAATGTGCTCTTTACCTATTTGTTGGTCTTTTACTAAAGTAATCTGGTTTTAATCCCATTCTCTGAAGCTCCCCGTGCCACTGTCTCCATTTTACCTTCAAGAAACCGGTGTCTTGACCAACCTAATTTAATAGAATTTTCTAATGAGAGATAGCAAAATCCTCAATAAAATACTTCAACAAAACTTATTTGTCTGACAATCCTCTAACGTATTTATCATGTAATAACTAGGCTCCTATTACAAAGATGAGAAGAAACAACTTTACTGGCAGTTACTGCTCTGTTCCCTGTCTTGGTTACAAGTTGCATGTACATAAACCTAGTCTCAGATATTTGATTACACTAGGAAAGAAACTTTGCTTTGCCATTTTATAACCTCCCTTCTTGCAGGAAGGTCAGCGTATGAAGATGAGCCTCCCACTGTGCTCTTAGCTTAATTACAGAGTGAGGAGTAAATTGATGGATGACCCTCTCATGAGATCACTCATCCCTTGGCCTCCATGAGCTTCATAAAGAGTCTGGAAAAACTGTAACAATTCATAAGAGGAGGGACTTGAGACTTTTGTTAAAAGCAAAAACAGTTCAAACCTGCAAAACCTTGTGACAGCACTCGAGAACTTTCAAAGCTGTTTTTATTCTTAAAGGTCCAAAGCGGAGCAAATTTTTTCATCACTGATTTTCTTTCTTTTACATTTCTAGTTAATAACTAAACTGTTTTTATTTTGCCCAGTGGCCCATATTAAGTAATACTTCAACAAAAAAAATCCTAAACAAAACAACCACTAAAACCATGTTTGTTAAAAAGATTTCTACAGTGGCATTAAAATTCATATGGATAGAAAAATATTTTATTACCGATGAAAAGTTATACATTAATTTTTGTTAGTCACTCAGAAACAGTAAGGATCAAAATTATGAAGCTATTTGTTAGTGCTCAAGGCAGAAGTGTTGGGTTCAGGTCCTTACAAGAATAAATATGTTTGGAACATAAGGCCCAACTCAACAAACACTTCTTTACACAGCGATGCTTGCTTACGTGGCCCTAGTCCTCCAGCCCTGCCTGTTCTTTCCCCCAAAACAAATACAACTGCCTGTGTGGCAAATACAACCATCTTGAATGGACCGTGACAACTTAGTGGGATGCAGAGAGGCAGGTTTACGTATGCAAAGTGTGAATCTACCTAGAGTAGTAAAGCCACTGAAAAGATACTAGTGAAACTGCACAAATCCTTCACTCTAGTGAGTCAGAGCAAGGACTTCAGGTAGATGTGCTATACCCAAGCAGATCCCTTAATAACTGACCTACACCCACTGGTCTGTCTCAATACAGTTTGGATATGAAATGCCATCCTGTTCTAAGAGCAGCTCTATGGCAACAGATACCTTCCGGGCTTGAATGAACTTGTGGTTTTCAAGAGGAAAATGTAAAAAGCTACTTTGATAAACATGAGAAAGGCAGTTACTCATAAAAGCAGGTTAACACACGATTTTTCCCCTCATTTTCTGAAGCCCTTCACTTATTCCATATTAGAAAAAAGCAACGCAAATTTCACTTAATCACTTGGCTTCCCTCTCCCATTTAAGCCTTTTCTACTTAAATATGTAGCAAATTTTGATGGCAAAAACTTTACAGTAGAGATTTGAGCAAAAATCAGAAATAATTCTGTATGTTGACCCAAATGAAAAATAATCCTTTTTTTTTTAAACCAACCTTTAAAATCCATAATAACATGTTTCATTTAATACAGTTGTACATGCCATAGAGATAAAAGAAATGAAACCTCTTAACCTAAAAGGGTGAAACTTGCACAAACTCTCTTTCCCTTGTACAAACCATGTTCTTCAGAATAGAATCACATTTTTTTGCAGTAGTCTTTCAACTTCTCAACATATATTCTCTTTTTCCCCCCCTACAGGATATTTTTATGTTGCAGCTAAATTTATCTGCAAGTAATGAAAAGGGTTTTCTTCCATTTGCTTTCTATATACACTCACCAATCAGAATGTGATATGCTTTTGCAGATCTTTTTCACGAGATTTTGCTAAGGTTAAGAACTTAAAACAGATTTTTTTTCCTGCATCTCCAGCCTCATATCTAGCTACCTTGAACTCCAATTTAATGGCACTAAATGATGCCACAGAAAGAACTAAATGATAACAAAGCCCATAGTACAGGAAAATAGAGGACTGCTTTTTCAGATACTGTTTCTGAAACTGAAGTCTGCAAACTTCTCTCATGAGCCAGTTAGTCTCAAAGGAAAGTTACTGAAACTTGACTCACTAGGGAGTCTTTAGGATAAGTTATGAGAAATACTTGTTGGGGAATTGTGTTTAAAATTAACAGTTTTATTATTAGGGAAGCATATAGAACCATTTTGGTTGGAAGAGACCTTCAAGGTCATCAAGTCTGACCATTAACCCAGCACTGCCAGGTCACCACTAAACCACGTCCCTCAGCACCACGTTTACACATCTTTTAAACCCCTCCAGGGATGGGGATTCCACCACTGCACCAGGAGGCCTAGGCCAGGGCTTGACAACCCTTTCAGTGAAGAAATTTTTCCTAGTGTCCAACCTAAACTTCCCCTGGTGCATTTCCTCTTGTCCTATCACTTGTTACTTGGGAGAAGAGACCAACCCGCACCTCACTATAGCCTCTGTTCAGGGAGTTATGGAGCTGTAGATATCACTCCATAGGCAAATGGCACACTAGGTTCGTTTCACAAGATTGCAGTCTTCATACGCTGCTTCTCAGCCACATCAGGACTTGAGGTTCAAAGAAGCACATACAAGGCCACATACACTGTAACTCTGAAATAACACCGGGGGAGTACGAGAAATGCGAGAAGAATTAAAAAGACCAAATTAGGTGCATGTAGGTGGATTACATTAACACTTTTTGACACATCAATAGCTTCTAATTTTTGGTGGTGGTGATTTTTTATTCTTAATTATATAAAATCACTGAATAACATGACTATATTGTAGGCCTAAAAGCTTAAAACATCTGGAACAGAATTTCAAGAGCATGTAGGGTTCTCACTGGGGGCTGGGGGCAACTGCTTTGTTGAAAATGCTGGGCCTCATTTCCTACTCATCTACTTTTCAATTCGAGGACACACTTCCACAAGAACAGATTTTCCCAAGAGCAACATCACATCCAAACTTGTATTGAAATGCTAATGTTAAAAAAAAAAACAACCAAACAAACCCACCCCCAAACACCTGCCTACTTTTTGATAAAAGACTCTATATGTAAATATATATACATTTGATAAATGTAAATTATACTGTAAGCAGTGGGCCACCACAGAGGACAGCTCAAGATGCACCCGTCTTCACAGTCCTCTGTTAACCATCTACAATTCTTTACTGTATTTATTAACTTTGAAAATGTAACTTCCCCCCTACTCCCCAAGAAAAAAAAAAAAATAGCATCTGCAATTCTGTCATTTATTCTCTTTAAGAAACTCTTCACTTTATTAATCTCTCCAAGCATCTGGAAGCAGACATTCATACATCCTAACAATTGGATCCAACTTCACAGGCAGTGCCAATTCTTCTCCAGTGCAAGGGTGACATGCTACACTGCTCATAGGTCATCTAATCAGCAGTGAAATAAAGAACTGCCAGACCTAATAAAATTTAAGATATCCACCTGAAGTGTGCTGCACATACCAGCAAGAATTGGTGTACTAAACCTGCACAGCAACGTTTAGAAACCTGACTTGAAACTCATTCCAACCTAAAGGTTTTCATTTTAATGAACTTGTTTCTCTTCACGCAGAAGCATTTTGCCTTGCCATCCCATCATAGCATGGAAAAATACAGCAGGCTAAGTAAACAAAGATTCGTAGTCATGCAATTCAGTGTAAGAATAGAGAAAATGTATATAGAGAGCTATATATCTAAGGGCAAAATATACGTAGAACTTCCAGTGGGTTTTTTGTTGGGTTTTAAGTCAATAGACATGTTAAACTCAAAGACCAGAAAGTAGGTCAGAGTCATAACTGGATAAATGTAAACAACCACAAATTAACTCAGATCTCCTCATTCTGTAACGAGCATGCAGTGAAGATACAGTTCTGCTAAGAGCAGGCAGAAGAGGCCTTTAAGCAAGAAAACCCAGCACCTGAAGAACTGCTGACACTACCTGAAATACATGTTGATTATCAAGAGCCCAAGCGGCTCTGACAAACCTGTTGGCAGCTCCAGCCTGCAGCAAGGAGGGAAACAGGCCTAAATATTAAGGCAAATGAATTTCCCATCTGCATTTTTCTTTGCAGCCCTCCTGTCTCAGCACAACCAGAGGTCAATCCCTTCAGCAGGCAACGATTAAAAGCAGAAGCTTTTGTCTTTTCAATAGCCTTAGTCAATGATTTTCCTTGAGAGCAATCTATGATGCAAGGGAAGGATTTAACCACAGCTGTGCTAGCAGCTACAGATTCTCTCTTTAACCTGATTCTTTTTTTTTTTTTTTTTTATTAGTTCTTCTTTATCTGTTTATTGGCCCAGGGAGTACAATGTTGGAATTGAGTGAGAAACCCACGGGAGTTTCAATCTCAGTCAATGTAATTTTCCTCTCTTTAGAGGCTAAGCACAAAGCCAATTGCTCTCCAGAGTTTCTTAAGCTCTCATCCACCCATGAGACCACATTTATCATCTTCATCCCTACATTCTTCTCATTTAACACACTGGTTTCTCAAGTCCTACAGCCTCCACTTTTTTCCCCCAAAACTTAATGAGATTTAAGAAACTTGAGTACTGCCTTTTTTTTAAATGCAGCAAAACATCTAGAAGATAGTCTTACATTGAAACTGTTTCAAACAAAACCTCAAAAGGGATCTCAGTGATACACAAAAAAATTTAACACTCAGTAGTGTTTTTGTTAGAACCAACGTTTCTTTTCCAGCACATGACATTTCCACTCACTTCTCTCACAGGTATTCTTATTCCAGCTGTCCATGTTTCTGTTCTCACCTGACTTTTAGCTATCTAAGCCCCTGAAATAAAGAATTCCCCACATGTGCTCTTACTTTCACTGGCACTACAAGAAGCAGACAATAAAGGACATGTACATTGCCTATCAGCATCTTGCTGCTGGAAAGACCTCTTCATAAGGTGCTTTATCTAAGCACCACCTAACACTTCAGTTGCACAAACCCCATCCATCTTCATCTGCATCATCAGCTCAGGTTAGAAAGACTCAGCTGATTAAGCTCAAACAAACTCCAGGGTAATCAATGTCCATACTCTAGAAAACCTTTAGGCCTTGCTAAAATCATCAAGCATACTATGTTTTAGCTACTCTAAACAAGTATGAACCCCCTAACATCACTTTGATATTTGAGCCAGACTGCAGATAGTATCACTGGCTCTCCTCCTAAATGACAGCTTTTAGCTGGCCAGAGTTTTTCCCCCCCATCACATTTTGACTTCACACACAATTCTGGATGTAGTTTTACATCACTCGCAGAATTGTCATGAGGTCTCCAAGCCTCCTCCTGCACTGATACGCTGTGATTGCCTGGAACATCTGTGCTAGTGCAAATAACATAGGCATTGGTTTTCTGTAACTGCCTTTTTTTCCAGCAACTGGGTATTCCCTCCTCACCCTCTTCAATGTCTGCTTAATGAGAACACTTAGTCAAAATATATGAGATTTTAAGTTTATTAATGTAAAAATGTCTCTAGAGCTCAATTTATATCACATTATAATTTACTGCATTTTAAACATGTGCAACAATTATTATTCATGCAATCAGAAATGTTTTCCTGATTGCATTTATGCAGTTTTCAAACATGTATTATAACTGACCTTATTAAATATGCTGAAGCACCACTTACACAAAATCATACAAAAGCACAGTTCCTCGACTGAGCCTTCAAGTAGCACTTACAAGCTTGAATCAGTGCTAATTGCTTCACATTTCTCATCTCTGAAATCACAGTATGGGCAAGAGTTCTCAAGCAAGCAGCTGTGTAGGTCACAGCTTGGTAACGCTTGCTAGGCAAGTTATTTCCTCCCCACGCACTCTCTTCTTTTTTTTTTACCGCATCTTCAAACAAATAATCTGAGGTTGCAGAGAACATGTTCCTTCTCATTATCTGTATGTCTACTCTGAATTTACAAATACTCCATCGAAGTAGAATTTAAAAAATTACTTTATGATCTAGAATCCTGAAGTTCAGGTCCTGAACAGTGTCATGTACTTACTATGCAGAAATAATGAGGCTGCTTGTATTCTTGGTAATTTATTGTATGCCAAGCAGTCTGATGTTTTGGTTTTATATGTTTTTATTCCAAAACAAGATGATTCATTTAAAATTTGTATGTTAAATTAAAACCAAAAGGAGTAAAAGTCAACAGATCCTTTGGAAACATACACCCTTTTTCTTCAGTAGGCAGGAATACATTACAGAACTTGATTGCCCACAACTTCCATCCTTGTAGAGTCAATGACCCCTTCAAAGGAGTTGCCACAAACATACTTTGAATTCAACTGGAGAGTGTTTTGAAACTGCTTTAACAAAAGCATCAAGTGTTTCTATGTAATTGTGTCTCCCAAGCTCTAGCTATTAAGGTCACCCCATGTTGACTCCCAGAAGAAACATTTGAATTACACGTTTTCCAAGTGACATCGGTTTACCTCAAGAAAGGATGTGGTTCACAGTTGTGGATTGTTTTTTCTTTAAAAACATATCAGCATTCATACAGCACTTAAATGAATTTGACTTATGAAGTGAATGCCTGAGAACTACATCTGGGGACATTTACTTGAGTACATAATTGACAGGTGAGCTTTGGGAATCAAGATGTGCAGAAACACTACTGTCTTAACAGCTGGAAAGAAATCAGAAATAAGTAATAACTAGAAGTCCCAGAAATAGCCTTTTAGAGCAGACAGAACATTAATATTTTTTCCTGGAGGCTATACCCAAGTCTGAGGAACCCAATATGTGGATGTAGGGTGGTGATGGGCAAATTAAGTCTGGGGTACTTAACCCAGTTATTATTCTCTGCAAGAATCATTTCCCAGCCTCAGCTGTTCCTAAAACAAGTACCATTTACCTTCAGCTGAAAAAAACCCTCCCTTCTTTTGTTTGCTGCCAAACGCAGCAGAGCTGGCACATGTCACAATGCCTTAAGAGTCACTTTGGACCTGGGTTAAGATGTTAATGCCTGCCTTCCTTCCACAGAGGTTTATTCATTTCCTTAAAGACACCAGCTTATTTTGCAGAAACCTGCACAAGCCAGAAAGGCTTCTGAAATTATATCAGACTAAAGCTGTTTTCAGAGTACAGTAAGGCCCTTTGTGTGTGTGTGTGTGTGTGTGTGTGTGTGTGTGTGTGTATATATATGACTTCTCTGACTTTATTTGGGGTACTGAAGAGGAAAAAAAAGCAACTTATCACTCTTCTCTGCTGTCAAAAATGGCAGTGAGAAAAGATGACCATGACTATCATGAGAGTCCAAGAGGAAATGCCTATCTTAATAAAGATACTTTTAAATAAAGAGCTATAATCACAAGTGAAATATAATGTTAGTGAGGGGGAAGCTGAATGGGGCTCAGAGAACTTTTTTACTTTTGCTTTCCCTTTTGCTTCAGTTTCTCCTGATTTGTAAAATGTAAATAATAATGAAAGGCACATTAGAATGGTGAGCAGTAGTATTTTCGAAGGGGGATTACTATTCTGCTTTAAGATTAGAAGTACAGTGTGGCTTAAAATGAAGAAACATTAAGTTGATTGACAGAGTCTCACACTTCTGTGACTTACATAATGGGATATGTAGCACTTCTTGCAAACTGGGGGAATGATACACTTCTGATTTATCTTCATAAATCATTTCATTTCTATCTATATCTATCTATAATAGCCAAGCAAACTACCTAAAAGTAATAAAAACCAGGCCTGAATGGTACTGTAGTCTCAGTTCTAAAACAATTTGATAATCAGATGCAAGTCTTCAATTTTTCACAGAGTTGTTTAAATGGCAATGAATACCAATTAACTAATGCTAACAAGGCTATAAAAGGAATGAGAAAGCAGAAGCTAAGGAATAAGAACAACAAATTCAAAGCAAGAAAGAGTTGAAGAGAAATGAATCAAATGGCAAGAAGATTAAATAAATAAATAAATACGTAAATACATAAATAAATAAATGAGAGAGAAGAACTCTACTCTGAAATGTTGGCTCTGCTCAATGGCACTTGCTCAATAAAGAATATGCCAGGATAATATGCTGCAGTAATAAAGACACCAGGGTTCATAACATGCATCTTTTTTGGCATTTCGCTGAAATGGTAAAGTCACCGGTGCATTAAGAGAGGCTTCAAATGAGTGATGCCATCTTTCTCTATCATATATAAACCCATTATATTCTTTTCAGCAATAATGAATTTCTTCTTATAATGATTTTCCCTCACTCTCAAGAACATCATTCCTGTCTACAAAATGTTTCCCTGAAGAAACAAAGCCAAAGTAGAGTTTTGCCTTTAGTTACCTCTGTCAACGCATTTACCTTGGTAATATTTTCCTAGGAAAGTTCATTTCAGGTTAAGCTCATAACCATAAACAGTTGTCAAAGGTATTCAGTCCTCAGGAAATACAGAGAGAATGTAATAAGCTGCTTCAAAGTTTGTGGATGCTTTCCCCCCCCCCTCAAATTCAAACTGCAGTGATGCACAGTTAGACTGATTGCAAATTTACTATACAAAACACACTTTGATTGAAAGTAGTATTTTTGATAATATGCTGGTTTTTAAAGACAACATGTGCTGTCCTTAAAAAAATGTGAATGATTTGGTTTGCGAGAACATCTGGAAGAAATCTTTCTATTCACAGCTAGAGAAGACTTCATTAAGAAAAAAAGTTTTAGTCTTTTCATGAGGAAAAAGAATAATATATTCCACTTGGTTATAAAAATTAATGAAAAAAAAAGATTTAATGGTTAGAAAGATGAGGAGGAAATTCTACTGAGACTTTAGTGAAGCCAGAGGTCCTTATCATAAAAGGAAAACGTTTCCAAGTATATCACTTACCACAGCTCAAAAAAGAGATTCCATAGCTATGGTGTAACAAGGAATTTCTTTCAGAAATCTCTAATATTTTAAGAAATCTTCTTCTGACACGTTTTGTTCCAATTCTTAAGTAAGGCTAAGGGCAGAAAAAAGGATTAATTGACAATTTTTAAGGGCAATGACACTATAAAGATTAAGTGCACTTAGACTAAGTTCTTCTGAACAAAATCTCTCCATATTTATTTTCTCACACAGAACAGACTTACTGATCATTAGCTCTACACCTTCCTGTAACACACACACACACAGATAATGCACAGGAGGTAAAAGAATTCCAGGTGTTTTCAAAGAGTGCTTTTGTAGAAATTCTGCATGTTCATTGCCTAAGAGGCTTTTACAGAAGATTTGTTTTCAGAGGCTGTTGCTCTATAAGCTTTCTTCTTCATTGTATTGGGTCCTACCCTGGATTCTGCAGAGCAAAAAGATTTGCTTATCCTGTAATCTGAGTTGCTTGAGGATTTTGCATGAAGTTAGTCACAAAAAGTGTCACAACACCTTAAACGCATTTAAAATTCGGGGAAAGGGCTGATTTAGATAGATGGCATCATCTCACAAGCATGTTGCAAAGCACCAAAAAAGGGCACAAAACATCTGCCCTTTTACTTTGATTTTATCAAAATAGAAGTTGGCTTGATGATGATGACAGGCTTAAATTTAGCACAGGCTAGGTATATACACAAATGGTGTATCATCCATCTTCTGATGGAAGAGATGAACTAGTAATGAACAAAGCCAACTGTAATAGTCAGAGCCCAATCTGAAATGCAGCCTGATGAGCCCAGCACAACAAGGTCATGTTGCCTTCTCCTAAGTATCAGAGTTAAGAATCTTAAAAGGGGAAAAGTCCTGCTTCTTTCTCCTGCAGTAATGTCTTTCAGTTCTGTAATTGCCTGTAAGGAACTGTTTCACACATACAGTAATGAAATATGTTGGTTTATATAGTTACCAGAAGTTTAACAGATCCAATTTTCTGCTCTATTAAGTAGTGCCATGATTGTTCAGAAATCAAGATATTTCATGAGTCTGCATTTTCCAAATTTGCATGGAAATATTACTGTTAGAGCTCGTGAGAGAGGAGGGATACTCTGGAAGGTAAGATTTCTTTCTGCAAAGTCTATGGGCCTTGATGTGTCAATAACTTTCGTAATTTTATTTTTTAAATTGTAGATAATATAATTAAAATGTATATAGCATAATTACAGCAACATATTAATATGTTGCTTGTATATTAACAATTCACAACATGTCTATAATAAAACAGTTTTAGCTAAAAACCTTCAGCACTTAACACAGGAGTTGAGTCTGACAGCTTTGGAAATGTCAAGGTTTTAAGTGAAGAACTGAGCAGTGTAAGGCATAGCAGGGTCTTGTTAATTGATCTGCAATCCTAACCAATAATCAAATGAGAAGAGAATGAGATAGGAAAAAGAATTCCAAGAATGTAATCATTTTTTCAATGCAATTTATGTCACTGACTTTTGTTTTCAATCTATTGCCAGTCTTGATGGTTCTTCCCAAAACACACCTTGTTGTTTTTACAGGTTTCTCACTGGTGGCCGGCTCCCTTCACAAGCTCCCTTGGCCTATCCAAGCTCCGCACTGCCCTGGCATAGCTAGTACCCAGCATGGTGCAGAGGGAGAAAAGGCTGGCCCTAAAAGATTGTCCTTTCTCTTCAGTGATTCGAGTGTCAAGGCAGTTAATGAAAGTTTTGACTTTTTACCAGGAAAG
>JAAGNO010010302.1:0-15347 GCA_033439905.1 Ceryle rudis
AACCCTGTTCCTCTCCCCCACCCCCCGCCACCCCCACCCCCACGCAAACCCCCGCCGCCCCCAACAGTCGCCCACCCCCCACCCCACCCAATAATTGGGCAATTTTGGTGCAAGCTGTCATAAAAGCCAAGGCTTCTTTGAGGTTGAATGATCAAAAAGGTTATAAATGAAAATGATTTCAATGTTGGAGGCCTAGTGAGTGACCAAGGCACTTTCTGTAGCAGAAGGGTTTGTTCTAATCTTACCAACTGCACGCTTTCGTCAGAGCATATTCCTAGGGAGTTCACAGCTCCCCAGGGAGAAGCTACAGTAAATTCTGACTAATCCCCTCTGCATACAAATGAGCCCCTGGTAAGAGAAACTGCAGGGTCAGGCAGCTTATGCACAGCACTGATTCTCCAGGTCTGCGCCTTCAGCAAAGCAAACAAAATGGCACTATATTTTGACTCCTCTTTTTTTTTTTTAAATAATTGGACAAGGTTCCTGAAAAATAAAGGCTTAAATCCTAAAATGCAGGGCAGGGTGAGGAAAGAGGAAAAGAGTGTAGAGAGAAAAGAGCACCTCTCCTTTCATGTGCCCAGGCAGCAGGGTAAACAGACAGCATCAGCCCTTTAAAGAACTAAAGAATTTAAAGTTTTGCTTGACTAAGGGAGTGGTGGACTTGGACTAAAATCTCATGTAAAAGAAACATGACACAAGATACAATATTTACTAGCCTATTATAAAATAGCAGGATCAAATCCTGCACCTTCATTGGCTGGCATCACCGTATCAAGGCACGATAGAGCACCGAGTCATTTATATTCATTCCCTGGCATTTCAAGGGATCTTTAAGTGTTAAATTCTGCACCTATTGCTTTAAAAGTGTTCAGCATTGCTTAATGCAAGATGTGATTAATTTTTCCAGCTGCGTGTTATTTAATCACAAAGCATATATTTGTTATAATTATTAACGCTTGATAATGTGGGATACTCCTGTTTCACAGAAATTCCTTTGAAGTGATCGGGTGCGCTGTGGCGAGAACGACTGGAGCTGTTGGCACTAACTACCCCACCGCGCTGAGGAACGGAAGAGGAAGGGGCTAAAGAGTGTCCCCCTCTGGTGGGGGGAGCACCCTGCTCTCCCAGGGACCTGAGAGTGCTTTGGGCACTTGGCACCCACAGGGATGCAAGGCAGAGTGCTCTCGGTGAGAACTGCTCAGAGCTCATCTCTCCACAGACCTTCAGAAAGTCACCTATATTTTGGACACATACAGAGCCAAGGATGTTTATGCACTGTAGCCATTTAAATACAACTTAAAAGATGCCAGCCTGCGACTTTGCATATGGTTTTATAATAAGCAATCTTCACGTATTCAAATATAATACAGTTATGGATTCTACATAGTTATACGTCTATTCACATTTAATATAGTTATGGGGTTATGGGATGTAGACAGGGTCAATTTTCTAGTCTTAAATTTGGTGTTTCTTGGAGACAATTCTGCAAACTATAGACATTTGGACACTCTACAACTGAACCTTACAAGTTCTGATTTAGATCCCTCCTTAACATTAAGCTCCATAAGCTAATAATTTTCTAAGGCTTATTTGTGCAAGGAATTGATTCATTTGCACGTTGCAAGCTCACCCGAGATCTTACTAGCTACAGTAAATGCTCTTATACAGTGTTGTGGCACGAAGAAATAATCCAACCAACCAAACCCAAAATGCTGGCTGAGGAAACATTGCCAAATAGCCGATCCAACGGGGCCTTGACACACCACAGGGATGGATCTGCATCAAGCGTCCGCTCTGCTTCACAGCCAGCACTGTCCTTGGAGAGCGCGCAAGCAGCGGGCACTGCAAAGCTCGGCACCTCTTTCCAGCTGCGCTCCTGCGTGCCCCGGAGGAGAGGAGGGCAGGGCTGCAGACAAACTCCTCCTGAGCTCTGGGCTGGACTCCCACTATGTCCCACATGCCCCACCAACCTCCCCCTACCTCTGTGGTGGCGGGAGGCTGCCAGTCAGAAGTCTGGTGCAGGTAAAAACCCCCACCACTTGAAAATGTCAGTGCTCCCATCTACTTGCCACGAGACAATATTAAATGTTTTGCACTGTGCTTCAGCCATAAGGAATTGCAGTCTATAAAAGGCACCGCTGCACTGAAGGGGGGACTATGTACCACTCCATGGAAAAAAAGTCTCCCATCGCAATCAGGAAAGTGTGTTATAGGGATGACCTTCTGACACAAAGCACAAATCTATCAGTTTGCCACTTTTTACACGCTTCTGGTATTTATCTCTTCTGCACTCCCAACTCATCTTTTAATTAGACAAACTCTCATGAAAGTCAACAAGAGTTTTGTCTGACTGAGAGCTGGGTTGAAGCATAATTGGATCACAATTCCAGGGGTAACAAAGAGTAAAATGCAGTTCTAGATAGGCACCAAAACGGCAGAATCATTTGAGTTTCAAAATTAAGCATTCCGGGGGGAGCTGCAGCAGAGGCTCTGCCATCTCCCCCAGGAGGAAATTCTCAGCTCTTCCATCTGCAGACCCAAAGGCACCACTAGCAGGAACACACTGTAGCTATCGACGCGTGCCAGCACCCAGCCACGCGAGACGGAACAGGATGAACAAGAATAATAGTTAATCAATGGCATAACTCGATGACATGTCATTAGCGAATTCAATGGGAATTTTGACATACCACTAAAATGCCCACACAAATAAACAGAGATCAGTTTCATAACACACCTACAATGTATGTTCCAGCATAACGTTTACAGGAGAAGCTAATGCTAACATATGCAAAGTAAAGGAGGGGTTCTTTTCTTTCTATTTCTTAAGTAGACCAAGGACCAAATAATTAAATAGCCTAGAACACAATGTTAAAGCACAGCAGTTGTAGCCAAGAGTGTTCCACCATGAGGCTAAGAAACAAAGCAGCTGTGGAATAGAAATATACAGCAGCAAACACTGTACAGTATGCCTTACACCTATGCCTTACAAGAGTCTACATATGTAAAATTCTGACAGAATAAATAAGGCTCCTAAGTGACCCGTATGGTGAATTTTCCTTTAAAAAGGCAGGAGTTGCTGAAAGCCAAGTTCTTGCTGCCGAATTCCTGGACGCAGTTTCCAACTATTCCAATCAAGCAGCTCTGTGGTTGGGCTGGGATTTCAAACTTGCCACAGTATGAAGTCCAGTTTGGGCTACATTCCCTTCCCTCTCTCAGCTTGATGAAGGCTTCCCCGCAAAATCAAAAGGCTTACTGTCAAGTTTTCTATTGGTCTGGGCTTCATGCTATCATATGTGTGGTGATGGCAAGGAATATGAATGTGGCTCTGGCTCCACCATGGGGCCTTGAGGTTTCGTCCAATTCATCCAGGGACCTTATGAAAGTAGAGCGGGTCTCTTTTCATGTATATTCCGACTGCTGAAATTCCCTAGATGCGCTGCAGTGTGCAAACGCAGTGTAAAAAAGAACAATAGCTTGAGAAAAACTGAGGCAAGTCTACCGAGTATGCTTAAGATAAACCAGCCGAGCTAATGCAAAAAAAAAAAAAAAACACCAACCTGACAGATACCCTTCTGCATTCATAGCTTAATGAAAATAAAACCTTTTAGAAGTAGAGAAAGCTTCTGCATACTAGCAAATATAAAATTGCCACGTTAACTTATAAAAATTGATGCAGGTCTCCAAAATGTAAATCTAAAATATTCAGGCCCTCATGTGTTCAGGTGAGATTAGATGGCTAGAAATACTCTAGACTTTAAAAAGAAAGCAACAGAACAAAACACAAGAAAACACCACCACCCACCGAAAGCCCCCCCAGAATCTCACCCCCAAAAACCCAAACACACACATTCTGTTTGCACACCATTTAATCCACCTACAACCATCTATGTGAGGAATTGTTCTATGGCAGGAACAAGTTAACAGAAAACTAAAACCTCATAGTGATGCAGATTACAGTGTATCATTCCTACACTGAGAAAAAAAAATCCTTAAGAACTCTCAAGCTATTACATCAAGTAACAGCTGTTAAAAATGAATTATTTTTTTTTTTTAAGCTTTCTTTTTTTTTTTTTTTTCCTGTTGTTATTGCTGATACCACAATACAATGCTTCTTTCTGGAAGAGCAACCGAATGTTAGTAAGCTTTGTTTCCACTAGCTGTGATATATTCTGTGGTTCAGGTTTATAATGCATTTTAGCTACGTTATATATAATTTAATTTTTCTACCAAGAAACTTCATAACATGTGCATTTGTTAGGTTTACAGAGAACATTCATCACACTAGTTTCAAAATCACTAGCAGAAAACAATGCTCAATATTTAGCACTAAATAAATGTATATATTTAGCTCTTTACAAGTGCTTTATACATTTTCATGTCAACACTGGCCTAACTTACTAACCTTGTTCTCCAAACAGCAGGAAGTCTTGCTAGCCCAGGAGTTTTTCAAGGGCTGGTAAAGGTGACTTACTTGACTCCACTAGAGGCCAAATGCACGTATGTGCTGTGCATTCACCAAGAGAGAGAACACGGAGTTACCACTTATTCCACATAGACTAGGAAGTTCAACATACGCATTTCTTATTTGTCACCGTTTGGTGATTCACAGCAATTGCCAAGAGAAGTACTTTGAGTTACTTCCTCTGTATGTAAGGGATGATGAGTGAATTTGCCTTAGCTCTGTTCTTCCCCACAAGCAAAACCAGCTTTCACTACTCTCAATATAAGTAATACTAAATAACAGGATCTATGCAAACATGTACACTCATGCACAGTCCCACAGAGGAGTATCCCCTCCAAAACATATATATTAGGAACCACCACACTAGAATGAGCTTACATATCAAACTTTAGATCTAAGGTCCCGAAGAAAATGACTATTTCTGCGTTGAGTATTCTGCAAGATCTCTGATTCAGTCCACCTGCACTGCTGGAACACTGATGTCTATGCTACAAACAGGTCTCACTAGCTTTACTATGCCTTTCAACTCATTATATACATTCATTTATATCCAAAGTTATCCCCAATTTATATACAAAAAAATAGGCTTGTGTATGCTAACATTAATGTTAGATGATGCTGAAAAAAGCTGGATACTTTGGGATAAGCAAGGAAACCAGACCCAGGCACCTATAACATAATGTAAATAATTACCAATAGTTATCCTTCAGCTGCAGAACACAAGATCTTTATTTTACAGGGTCCTTTCTCAAATGAGCCTGTTACTCCAGTAACCAAGAAATTACCCAGAGTTGTCATATTGTTTTCAATGGTACCATGATAAATCCTCATGGTACACTCTGCTTCCCACTCTGATCCTTTCTTTTCTGCCAAGCTGGAAATTCATTATGCACTATACATGAGAAAGCAAGCGAGAGGGCATACTTTCAGATTCATATCATACATTTCTGATAAGAACTGAAACACTGTATCTGATCTTCAACAAATTATTCATACCACACACTATATACAGAAAAAAAAAAAAAGTCCATAATTTAAACAAATATTTTTGAATATTTTATTTTAAACCAACCAGAGATAGATCTGGTTTGGGCACGTGCAGGTAATAAATACCGTGGGATAAACAGTCAGTTAACTACAAGTGAGGAGCAGGGCCGATTCTGTTGCACCCGTACAGGCAAATTAAATGAAAAATGGGTACAAAAGTCCTCAGAAGCCAAAGTATGTCAGCGTGATAATATAATTAATTCATAGACTTTGCTCAGTTTTTCATGAATGACCTTCTGCATTAAAAATTGAGAAGCCACTTGGCAGCTAGCATGCACCAAGGACAAGAAAGCTGCTCCTGGTGGGGACAAGGCACCAAAAAGCACCAGTTCACTTACGTTACTAGGATGAGACACGGTCAAACGAATGTGCTCCTGCAGAGAAGTAACAGAGTTTGGTTTAGGGGTGAGCATCAGCAGGGTGTCAAATGTGGCACTGCTGTCCATGGGGTAGAGGGGCAAGTTGGTGAGGGATCAGCTGTGCTCAGATTTCCTGAACTTGCCATGCTAACGGGGACTGTCTCTCTCAGTGGTACAGACATACTGGGAAAGAGAGGACAGGCTGTAAAAATTTCTATTCTCATAAATACCTCTCTGCTAACTGCAGATTTATATGAGCATGCTCCCTAGGAAATTTGCTATGCTTTAAGGTCAGTATCAGCAAAAAGCAATTGTGAGAACTGATCAGGCTCTCCAGCTCAAGACGTGCAACATCTCGAGAATGCTTGTATTCTGTTTATTTTCAGGGAGAGAGAAAAGTACAGAGTAAAAGGATTATTTTTCACAGTGTCACCAAGTAACAGCCTTTGACTGGACATGTCCATTCTTGATCCTTGAGAATTACCTCCCTACCTTCCCAAGTGTCAGGCTGTTGAGGCTAAAACCCACTGCACAACTGAACTCCTGCCTATAATTGATTAATATCCAGATGCCTTATTTTAAAATATAACTTTTCTTTAAGTTACATCCTTTTCTTCAGTTTTCGGTTGGAAACTTGGCCTAAATGACAGCTGCGTAGGCCTCACCCCAGCTCAGCTCAGCAGGAGCTCTAATGTACTTCATTCTGGGGCTGGGAGCTGCTTTTAATCTATCAGCACGACTCCACAGCTGCTGTAAGCTAGCTGAAAATTGTCTGCATACACAGGGTTTAAAATTTTGTAACCCTTTTGGTGCAACTTGCATTTAGGCAGGAACTCGGAAGTGCAGCCACCAAGGTCTCTGGAGAGTTAAAGGAAAGCTCAAGACAACAGTCTGCAGGGCTCAGAGGGCACACCAGAGACCTCCAAGCAGATAGGAGTTTTCCCGAGTTCACAAGTTCAAACACCAGTTTCCAGTAACCGTTTGAATGGATTTAGCCTTGTTGTCAGTCTAACAATCAGACCATGAGCCAAGCAAATAAATATTTCTGCTTTATGCTAGATGCCTTCAGCAATTAAAAACATCTCTGTGTATTTTTAATAGCGATTGGCCTGTAGTTTGTTCTGCCTCTCATTTACAGCTTTCAAAAAACTGAACAAACATTCTATCCTCTTCCAAGAAAGCGTGCTGCACAGCAATTACCCCACATACGCAAGACAAACTTCAAATACTCGTAAAGTAAAAAGCAACTGTGTAGAAGTGTTAAATCTGCTACTGCCATCAACAGAAACTACACACAGTACAGTAACCCGGCGTCATCTATTCCAGTGGGACTCAGAGAGGACGGATATGAAACTATTGCCAAATATTTACACTTACAATTCTTACAAAATATCCCGAGTCCCTGAGGGATTACGCATAATCTCACATGTCAACAACCACCACCACCAAAATCTTTAAATATGGCTGCAACATGTTTTCACAAAACTTTACTGTGGTTGCTGTTAAAAAGTCTCTTGCTTTTACTGTTTTTTAGTAAAGAAGCAGCAAAGAACCTCCTCCCCTGGAAAAGCACGGCAGCGCTGCCCATCTGCCTGTGCCGGCTGTGAGCCAGCGGCTGCCAGGCGTGTTTGCCCAGCCTTGCCCTGCCCAGCAGCTCTGGCTCCGCAACAGCCCCTCTGCCACTGGGATGCTGCTTGCTGGCTCTGCGGCTGGGATCCCCCGCCCTTCGAGCAGGACAGGCCCCGGACTCAAGTGCCGAGGGCTCACCCAACATTTTAAGATATAGGGCAGGAGCATAAAACTAGAAATGAAAACAGGCAACACAATCTGTGCTGAAAGTGATCCCAAAAAGCTCCACCAGCCCCTCTCGGGGGGACGGCCAGCCTCTTTCCTGCCTGCCCACAAGCACGTTTCCTTGAATACACAAGGTCTGAAACTGCTCCTCCTTTTCTGATATGCTACAAGGGGCTCAGCATGGAAGGGTTCAAGTATTTGTACAGAGCACAACCAGTTTCATAAGGCTGCTGTTCAGCATGGCCCTCTTGCCAGACCCTACCCAGTGGAGGCTTGCAGGGATGGGGTACTAACCCTCCTGCAGAGCAGGCTGCATATACATGTGGAACAGTTTCCAAAGGTCTTAAGTAATTTAAGTTGTGAATAACTTTGTGGAGACTTTCACGAACACATCTCTTAACCAAAGAGTATTCCCATGCTAATCTTCCACTTTTGAGCACTGGAGACATACAATAAAGACAGTAAAAATCAGAAGTACTCCACCATCTTGTAATTACAGCTTCTCCTAAGGAAAAGCTTGTTGCTACATATTTTTAATAGTTAAGCAGAGTCACTCTGTGCTGGGAAGTAGAAACCAAGTGTCCGGGGCAACACCCGATGCAGGATGCCTATAAGGATCTCTCCTCCCAGAGGTGAGGTGCCACAGCCCTGGGCTGGCAGCTGCGTGGTCCTCACAGACACTCTGTGTATTTTGGCAGTGTTATGCTCCATGGATTCTAGGGGGCCCCTTCTTTGAACTGACTTTGCTTTTTTTTGTATTTGCTAACTTCTTTGCTTCCTCACCCCGTGCATTAACTGCCATTCTCTGCTGAGGTCACTTGGGTTTGCCTTTGTGACAAATCCTTTTGTTGCAGTTGGTGGTCTATTTGGCCTGGTTGAACCTTTATACTTGACTTCAATTTGTTGTGTGATTTCATTGTGCAGCACTTGCAGACTGGTCAACCGGCCCATTATGAAGGTATTAAATTCTATACAGTTACGCACACGTGTACACATACATACACCTCTTTCCTGCAGTTTACTTCCTTCTGCAGCCATCTGTAATGGAGCAGGGTCCTGCACTGTGGAAGCTTTGCCTTAGCTCCTCTGTTTTAATGACTATAATCCACGAGGAGCAGTAAAAACAGCCAGCGCAGTGCCCAGTCCCTCAGCTGCCAAATGTACGCCACACTCCAGGAAAAAAAAGCCAGGAAGGTAACATTACCTGAAACTCACCTCTGTTCCACATACTCAAAAAAAATCACCTTTAAGTGCCCTCTAGCTTTTGGAAAGGGGCAGAAAAAAAAACCCTCTAAAATCAAAGACCAATTCCAAAATCTCAGATTCCTAGAAGAATTGATACAACAGCAGCTGTATCTCTTTCATTTCAGTAATTATCATATAATTAAGTGCATGAATTACAAGAGAGCCAAGGCATTAAATTAAAATATTTAATGCTTGTAAATCTGAAAATGATTACTGAGCTGATGTGCAGCTACCGAGCAGTGAAGCTAATGGCAACACAACAGTACTACCGGCCTCCCATCATTCTGCTGTAGCTTACAGAAGGCACTAGAATTTTGGAAATTTTTTTGCTGAGGAGTAAAATTACCTTTGATTCTTTAAACCTACCAACTGATCCTTAGAAATTGCACACCTATGTACTGGAAGTAAAAGAGAAAAAGAGAAAGAAATCTATGAGCTAAAGCATAATGCTTTATCTCACAGATGCATAAGGAGAATTAAAAATGGAAACGCCTGGTTGAGGATCTTACAGAAAGATGAACAGAAGAGCCATTCCCAGCACTTTCTTTACAGTGGGTCATCTTTCATTACCCAAATTTAGCTTCATCCCAGCTAAGTCAGCAGTTTGCAGGATAGGATTTTCAGCAGTTCAAATAAACCAGATAACTAGAGATCTCTACTCAAGACATTTTCATAGCTAGATGCCTGACAGAAGAAATCCTTGACACTACAGAGTCTAGCTCTTGAGATTAGGGGGCAAACTGTTTGCACTTCCTCAAAAAAAAAAAAAAGTTATGGTAAAATTCTTTTCTGAAGTGCAGAAAAGCCCATTTCAGGTTTCTCCAGCATGTCATTTCTGTTTGCATAAATAAGCCAGGACTGGACATTGCCTTAGCCCAAGAGAGACCCATAGGCAGCAAAGGAGCTGGGCTTGTGCCAAATCCCTGCAGGTTTCCCAGTGCTGAGACAATTTTGGTGACATTTCTAGACTGAAGATGTCCTCCTGCATCCTTACTGCAGGACCAGCCTCAGGGGATAGGCCAAGCCGGGCCCTCGGGCTGCCTTGCCTCCTGCCATGGGCAGCTGCCATCCTCAACAGCAAGAGCATGGACACGGCCTCAGCGCTGTCAGGCTGGAGAGACTCAGCACAACATAGTGGCTGGGCTCTTTATTGACACTGGTATTTTAAAAGTTGAAAAAAAACAAGAAACCAAGCATATATCTGGCTGGTATTTCACTGAAGAATCACCTTGTGTCACAGAAGCACAACTACCATGAAGCTGCGCCAAATGCAATGCAGACACTGGAATGGAGCACTGGTGGCTTCCGGCAGGCTAAGGCACCATGGCTAAGGGTGGAGGCAGAACATGGGGTTAGCCCTCCTGCCTTCGAAAGGCACAACCACCTCCCCAGAACGAATGGAGAGGGCTGAGGGCCCAGGACTTGTACACCAGAGGTGGGGGGCGGTGTGTGCTTTATATTTACGTCTATATATACACACACACAAATCAGCTGAAAAGAACTATAAAGACCTAGATGTTCTATCTATGGACACAATAAACAGGACAAGTTACCTAACTTAAAATGCACCAGCTATTACATGAGCAACGTATTATGGTGGTAGCCCCCTCAGAACAAAAGCTTATGCTCACGATCCCTATAAAAGGCAATATGATAGACATTTGTTATGTAAGTGACTGCTTCAAAGGTGCTCCAACACTTCTGGTTGGGACTCTTCCTGAAAACCCCAAAAGTCACCAAGACCTAGTCCCCTGGCAGCCTAGGAGGTCTAGCCTTTAATTAACATGGAGAAAGGCAATTCTTAACCGAGGCACCAAATGAATGGCTTTTCATTACAGTATCCAGAAGAAGGAAAAGATGCTGTCAAAGTGTTGCCTAAAAGACATTTAATATTCTTTTTAAGAGGAAAGTAGTGTAGAAATACATCTAATGAAAATATTTCATTTCTTTTCTTGAGAATACCCACCACCTTTAGGTCTTCTGCCCCAATGCCGTTGTCATCCTAGATGTTTTCTTCAAAAACATTCTTCCTATTTTTTTCTGGGCTCATCTCTCACTTAGGTCTCCTGCAGCTTGCAATGACAACACCAGAAATCAGTGAGCGGGTGAGTACATGCCTAGGTGTTACAATGCACAACACAGATGAGTCTGGCCCACGTGTGTGAAGATGTCTGTTTGCAAGGTTGCTGGAAGATCACATTTTGGCCTTGGCTATGGGAAAAGGATGCATCTCCTCTCAAATGTCAAGAGATGTTCCCTGTTACAAAGGCTGAACATTGGAAGACAGTAATATTGTTATAAAAACTTCAGGTACATAGATAGGCTAAAAATGCATGTAGTAATCCCCAAAGCATCTGACTTTCATGTGCCAAATACTTTATCATCCCAAGGTGGTAATAAGAAATATCCACAAGGGAAGAGTAACCTTTTCCTAGTGGTAAGGAAGCCAGGATTTTGGAGTTACTATGTAATTAATTCACTTTTCAGGAATCAAAACACCCTAAAGCAAAAACAAGTTCAACAGACTTGTAATAACATACTATTGTAGTGTTAAACCCTCTTACTCCTCAACAAAAGTCTATCCTTTCCACTTTGTCTCAACTGTGAAATCCTTGCCCAGCGCTGTAACCATCTCCCGCCTTAACTACAGCATTTTGCTTTGCCTTGGTCTCCTTGCATCTCGGCCTTCCAGTCCCTGGTGGGCTCATGGTGCTTGCGCTAAGACCTGTGGCCCTAATTCCGAGATCCTCTCACCCAGTAATCCTCTCCTGGATTTGTTTTGCCACACACATTTCAAGTTCAGATTCTTCTGAACATAGCAGGTGCAAACAACTTCTTGCTACGTCATGTCTTGGCCACAGTTGCCGATGTGGTACCAAGTTCCCACTTGATTTCCCTAGGACTTGGATCCGATCCCACTGCCACTATCTTCAGCAAAAATAATCCCAGTGAAGTGGAGTAAATCAAACCTGTATGAAATCAGGATAAGACACCAGGATGGGTCACCTGCCCCAACAGATACCACTGCACTTGCAGGCACCTGATGACTGCTCTTGAAAAGCTCTCCACCACTTTCTGTAAATCTCTGCAAACTGAGCACAGCTTTGCACCTTCACAGGCTGCACCCTGCGTCCCAGGTACTCTGGTTGCCCAAGTTAAACAGCAGGCCTTGTCTCATGTGCTTTGCACAGAGCAGGATGGTGCTTTGTCATGGCTTCACCTCAGATGGCAGCTAAGCACCTCACAGCCACTCACTCCCTCCTTCTCCAGTGGGATGGGGGAGAGAATCCAAAGGGTAAAAGTAGAAAACTCAGTACAAAGACAGTTTAATACATAAAGCAAAAGCAAAACAAGCAAGCAATTCAGCACTTCGCATAGGTGGGCAGGTGTTCAGCCATCTCCAGAGAAGCTGGGCTCCATCACATGTAGTGATTACTTGGTAAGACAAACGCCATCTGAAGGTCCATCCCTTCCTTCTTCCCCCAGTTTCATATGCTGAGCATGGTGATGTGTGGTCTGGAATATCCTTTTGGTCAGTTGGGGTTGGCTGACCCAGCTGTGTCCCCTCCCAACTTCTTGTGCGTCCCCCCCAACTCTTGGGGTGAGGAGCAGAAAAGGCTTTGATTCAGTGTAAACCCTGCTCAGCAACAACAAAACATCCCTGTGTTACCAAATCCAAACACAGCCCCGTTCCAGCTACTGAAGAAAATTAACTCCACCCCAGCCAAAACCAGCAAATGCTGTGTGAAAATGTCAAATACAGAAAAGCTCAAGGTATTTCAAAGTATACACTCTGATTAAAGAATATTTTTTAATATGAATCACTCACAGCTAAAGCAGAAAATATCAGTTAATTTTCAGCATGGACCTCCCAGGAAGGTGAGGTTATATCTGTCTGTTCTGTCAAGAGTTTCAAGGGCTGCTTCCTTTATTTTGTTGTATTTTCTAAAAGAGCAAATGTTATTTTGATGTTAATAATGATCAATGCTGACAGTAGACGTAATTATATATAAACCAGCTGATAACTAAAAACTGAGTTTACAAATAACTGAATATAGATACATAGTTGATGTTGTACATAGTATTTTAAAAATTGGCCCTCTTTGGGGATGTGTCAATCAAGAAAGAAGGTAGATGTTAACAAAGACTTTTTTGTGATCATTGGAAGCAGGAGAAGGCTGAAAAGTTGCAAAGATGATGCAAGTGCAATGATTTTTGAGAGAGGGGTTTCGTTCCCCTTTTCAGCAAAAGGGTAATTTCCCCCATTTCACATTCTGTTTACGCGGTCTGTTTTACAAAACCCCATGTACCATTTTCTTATTCTGTATTCAGTGAGCATGTGCAGGCAGGGAGTCAACAAGGGACCACAACTGACATTGCAGTACGAGTAGAGGAGCAATTGTGGAAAGGTTACCACTGACACACAGCCAAGAGTTTGAATTTACCAGTTGTCCTGTTGGACAGCCTTAATTTGGGCAATTATACCCTGCTCAATATGGATAAACACTGTAAATCATCCTAATTTTAACTCGGAAGAGGAGATTAGGGCAGCATGGATAAACTCTTTATCTATGCATATAGCACAGTACATTTCACTGAAGCAGTATACATAGTATCCAAATGTAATCTATATGCTTGCAAAAGAGTTTAGGTCAGCTGTCACAGCGGATTGGCTGGGGTTTCATTATTGCATACTTAGTAAGCACTTAAAGCACTAGAACAAACCATAGGTCACTCCCAGGGAACAGAGCCCACTAAAAAACTGAGCCCCTTCTGGGTTTGTTGGCTTGTTGCTTTGCTGTGATAGAGGTATCTGTGGTCTGAACACAATCATGGCCTGATTCCACTGCCAACAGCAGCAGCAACTTTGCCGTTAATTTTACCAGGAAAGTTTGAAGGTACATTTACACAGAAGTACATAGGATAGTATCTTTGTTAATGCCAAAAGAACTAATGCAGTTAAGCATCTGTGAAGGACCAGAATTAATGCCAGGACAGAGCAGCGCTGCACAACCCCGTAATACACTAAACAGTCTCACTACAGTTGTGCCACGGCACCTCTGGTCCCAGTACACAGCTCGGCAGAAGCACGGGCCCCGTGTGCAACCCGGGTGCCCACACATAAGCTAACGTGGCTCTGCTCCACCTCCCCGCCACTGGCCATGGCAGTGCTCACCGCAGCCATTCTCCTTCAGACTCAGCTTTCCTTCTACCCAGCCATGCTTCCCTACACCAAAGTAAAACAACTCTACATGGCCTGGAAGACCTGTTCTCCCCTTGCCACCTATAGCCACCCTTGCCACAGAAAAGAAAGACCAAACGCCCAGCAGCCCCATGGAGCAGCCCCTCCTGGCCTTGCACCTTCCCCCTGGAAGCTGTGCCTGCCACACAGCAGAGGTGGCCATCCTGTGGGCTCCTCTCCTCTCCTCTCTCCCGCGCCAGCAGCGCGCTGTGCAGCCGGCTGCTTCGCCAGCTCCTGCCCCCAACGCCCTCACAACAGCTGTGGGCTTAATTATCAAAATAACATTTTAATAGTCTCATAACTGAACTCCCTTCCAAACATGCCAGCGGAGAGGCTGCGAGGATTCTTTTAACGTCTTCAGCTAAACTTACTAATAGGCTGCAGTGAAGCGATTAGGCTGTCCTAATGCATGCCATTTACTGCTGGAGCCATCCCTCCCACCTCAAATTGCCATTTGCCATCTCTCATCTCCTAAGTGACTCTATTATCTGCGCCAGTGTCGAGGTGGTCAGCACTCCCGCACACCACACCACCGAGGAAAGCAAAAGACCAGGAAATTATCATGAAGGTGGCATTCCTGCCTCTCATTAGCTGCCTTTTTTTTTTCTTTTCTCTTTAAAGGGACTAATACATTGGTACCCAATCAGCGCTCCCAAGGAAGTGAATGTGCTAAGTGTACTTACGCAAATTATTTAAGATCACTAGGGGTTTACTTGCTTTTAACACTTAAAAGGAAAAAAAAAAAAAAAAAAAAGAAAAGATTTTCTATGACAAGCATTAGTTTCCTTTTTCACTACCTTCACAACTGAACCATTTCTTGCTTTGTAAAATAATTCTAAAGGGACTCCAAGCTAGTATTTGGCTGCCAAGTTAACTTTTCTGTACAAACTCCAGAGTAAAAGGTGACTGCACACTGAAATAGCGCTGTGATTTCTCCTCAGTAAATAAGCCATTTATTCAACAAACTTTCCTTCCAATTTCCCACTTTTTACCATTTCTTTTCATACCATTGTTACTCGAACTGGGCAAATGTTTATTCTCAATAGAAATTTTAATGACAGCTATTAGGAAAGTGGTTAGTTTATCCAGTCTCCTCTCTCCCCACAGATTTCTCTCACCTGATTTTGCAGATTTGGTTTCTGGTTGCCAGAACATTGTCCAAATGTAAAGAAGTTTTTCAAAACACTAGTTTATT
>JAAGNO010010302.1:15447-20447 GCA_033439905.1 Ceryle rudis
CTTCCAAACTGAAAAAAAAACCCCACGTACATTCATCTTTGCCCACCGTATCTCAGTGTACCTCACACTGAGGTGCCTTGCAAGCCTGAAGCAGGTATGGCAAGGCTTTTATTTCTACCAGTGTGAGGATTTGCTATGGAAAACAAAAACTTCAGATAGTGTCCCCATAGCTCTCCAAATGAAGTCCTAGCTGCACTAAGCTCTTCCAGTCGACTTTGGTGGGGATCAGGATCTTATTCCCTCTCACAACAGGAAATATCTAGCTATATTGTGGGGAAAAAGAAACAGATTTTTAAATAGATTTATTTCTTTATTAAGAGTTTATTACTCTGGATATTAGCTTAGAAAAACACCCTGTATTGTCATCGGAAGGGCTTGCAGTGCCACAGCAGTGTTTCTGCTCACGTCCATTCTGTAAGAGGGTTGGTCTGTTCTGCTCAAAGAACATTACTGGCCAAGATGAGACACTTCATTGTAACCGATGTGCTATTTTTACTCAATTTTACAGCTGAGTTAAGCAAGGCACTGGGTTGTTGCATGAATTATCTACGGTCACCCATCCTATAGATCTGCAGGCTGCCCCCTCCCCGTTAGCCGAGAGAACCATTTGTTGGTTAGTCAAATTCATTTTGGTTGGTCTGGAAAAATCTGCTTGTACGTGTTTCGTCTGTTGTGCAGCGAGCCGAGGCCAGTGTCCACCCAGCAGATGGAGGAGCGGAAGCACTGGCCTCCACAGATGGAGCCTCTGTACCCTGCCCTTGCTTAACTCACCCGGGAGATGACCCACTAAGAGAGCCAAATATCTCTAATTTGTCTTTACCACTGTTTGTTGTTAGCTTTCTTCATGCTTTAGTAAAGAGTGCAAGCAATCGGGGTGCGATAAAGAAAACCAAAAATTAAATACATCAAACAGCATTGCTCTGGCCACAGGCTGGGAGTTCACAAACGTGGGTCCAAAGGAAGCACTCCCCACAAGCCTGCAGCAGGACCGGAGACGACACCTTTGTGTCACAGGAGCACGTGCTCCACGCACCCAAAGGATCCGTATGTGTGGCTGCCAGGAACTTCACAGTGCTAAGTCTCAAACTACACTACAATCAAATTATTTATTCTAATACGGCAAAACTGAATATAGACCTTTTGCTTCATTGCTATTCATTATCTCTTACAGGCTAACAGTATCTTTAGAAATCCCAGGATGATCAGCAAATCCAGGGAGATTTAAACCATATTTTTGTATTAAAATAGTCAAGGATGTAGGTGACACGTTGTGGCCCCATGTAATTTAAATGTGATAGATTTAAAGGTAAAAAGCTCTTTGCAGTCTGTTGCGGAGAGTGGGCCAGATTCCCATCTCAATTACAGAGAAAAACCCAGACTAACAATGCTGACTTCCGAGCATTGGAGTTACTTCAGATTTACATTCGATGTAACAGATTAAAATATAAGCTATTGTGTTCACGTCTCATTCTCTCTAAATGAAATATTTATCTGTGCATTACAAATAGGTAAGAAAAGTTAGTGCATGGTTTTCCTACTTCAAGCTGCCCAAATCTCCTAATTATAAACAGGGAGCAGAGCTTTAAAAAGGACATTCCTCTTCCTTTCTTCATCACAATACCATCTTCAAAACTAGAATATTAAGGAAATAGAAACCAGAGTTTTTAAGGTTTTTACAGTCTGTGCTCCAGGGGAAAACAGGCACTCAGCTACGACTGAAATTGCTTCACAATGTGCGCTTCTGGGCCTGTGTTATCCTCACTCCACAGATGAGCAGAAAATATAGTTTGTTTCTTTTTTTTTTTTCCCCCTGGTTTGGCATCTGTGGCTCACTTAATGCTCCTGGATCCTGCAATGTTCACAGGGAGAGACAAAGAGCGCTGGCTGAATATTTTAAAGGAGAAAAAGCCCTGCTCCTGTCTTCTTTAAGTGTGCTTCGTGCATCCTTAAAATGACCCCTTATAGAGATCATGCAAAGACAAATAAAACAACAGCCCTTTTGTTCACAAAAAAGCAGAATCTTTAGGGTCAATTGGTTCCCTTCAAAGAGCCAAGATCAGCACTTCATTTCAAAGCTCATCAAAACAAACAGTCTATCATTAAAATATTAACCTATTTCTAAAACAGACACAGAAGCTGTATCCTCCTGTGTACCTGCTGGCAGGATGGACACCCTGGGTCAGCCTGCACACGGCCTCTGCTCACCACCAGCCTCCTCCTCAGCCTCCCACCAGCCCGGTGCACAACGCACCCTCCAGCCCTGTGCAGCTCATAAGCGCCCAGACTTACAAAACCATGGGCAGCTGTAATTCCTCATCCAGGTTTAAATTTAAGAAAGGAAAGGTGATTACTTAGTCTAAACCCTGAAATGAGGCTGAATGGCACATGCTGTTGGGGCAGGGTGGGCACCTGGGACTCTGCCTAGGTAACTAGGACTTTGTGGCCCGAACTCGGCCGATGTGCACCAAGTGATTCAACAGTCGCTGACCACCTGCAATTCCCTGCTTTGCGGTGGGCAGACAGCAGCGTAGGCTTTGGGGCTGAAACCAGTAAGGCCACGAGAGCCAGGCACACACCGTAACCCCTCTGAGCCCCCAGGCACTAGAACCATCTGAAACCCAAAGGCAGTCTTCTCACCAAGACTATACTTGAGCTTCCAGGTTCACATCTGTTCAGCCACTAATCATCTCATGATACAGTAGGGCTGAAGGGGCAAAACTCCTATGGACTTCAATGCTCTTTGTCCAAAGTAAAAATGTATTTAGCCGTATTATTTGCCAATCAATTTATGCTTATTGTCAGTCCTTGTAGGCATCTGCATTTCTGGTTAAGTGATAAGCTATCATGCCCATGAAGCTCTTATTTTTAGCTCACCTGTAAGTGCATCGAGGGACTCAGTCAAGTAAAAAATTCTGCAAAAACACCAGCTGGCCAGTGATACAAGTAACATGAAGAAATGGAAAGCTGGTGATGAACCTGTGTGGTGGAATTTGAAGCAAAAGTCTAATTTCAGTGTAGTTTTCACTTTGGGGAAGAGGTTCAGGGTTGTGGTTTTTGACCCTCTTCAAGGATAATACATATTAGACTACAGTCAGTGCACTGCCACCCCAAAATTTAAAAACAGCAACAGAGAGAGAGCTTACAGTGCACCTGCTACCTTTCAGAACCCTGGGTTACCCATTGCTGCATCACTGTATCAGAAAGCACGCTCACCTGCAGCTCAGTGTTGAGCAGCATCCCTGAATGGCCCTCCAGCACCGACCACCGTGGGCTCCAGCTCTGCCACTGGCTTCTACATACCCACCCTTGCTGCCTGAGCAAGATTATAAATGGGCACGCTGCTAAACACACTCTTTGCTGTCACTGAACAAAACCAGTTTTGTTCATAACTTAATTCAGAAGTGCGTTTGGTTTCTAGCAGAAAAGACAGAATGGTCAAATTTTATCCTTGAGCCAAGAATAATCTGCATCGTCTGCAGAGCATCAGAAGGACGAGAAGTTTTTAACTTTCATAAAGCATAAGAAGATATTGTTTAGGTTGATGTGATGCAGCAGAAAGCTCATACAGAAAGTATACACTGGTCTCCTGTTGTTGAGAGCAGGGAATACACTGCCTGTGACTGGAATATGGTACATTATTTGAACTACAGCAAGGCACTAGGAAGTCCTTGCTGATTCCAACTCAGGCAATGAAGAAATGTCCTGAGAGTTCAGAAGCAGAGAAGATTTATACCATCTCCGTGATATTTATATTAATAAATGATTCATGTTATTGCAAGGACCACTGCTCAAAATACTTTGCCTTCAGAATTGTGGACAAACAAAACAAAACAAAACAACGTGTTTCCCAAGATCCACTGATGTGGGTTTACATGGTACTCTAATGTAATCACAAGAACATTAAACAGTACTAAAGTCTTCTCTCTTTTCCATGGCTGATTAAGCAGTTGGGAACAGAGAATTTACTGTGAAAAAAGCAAACAATTATATGCTATCTGAGGTAAACATTACCTTAGTAATGGAAGCTGAGCTTTAGAACCTTATTGTCAGTAGGGATTAGCATTATAATACTTAAAGTGACATTTATAACACTTACTGAAATTACAAGAATGAAGTCTGTGGAGACACAGAAATGAAATCAGCTCAATGTGTTTTTATAAGAATACTGAAATCTAAGTCCCTTAGAGGAAAGATATAGACATTAACAGTTTTTGCAGGCTTCCATTAGCTGTTCAAATTTGAATACTGTTTCTTAGGTGAGCTCTAATCTTCTTTGAATCCTCCCAACACATTTTATCTGTAAAAAATTGTAGTTAAAAATTTAGTTTGATGGAATGATATTTAAGTGCTTTTCCTCATCTACTCCCTGAAAGAGCCCCTGAGAGTCTTACTGTAATTTGTTCAAACGAAATAATATTTTCGTTTCCTGGGTTCTCTTTGTTGTCTTGTGTGATGAAAAGTAACATTTCTTTTCTTTCGATCCTATTAAATGTGGCTTTCTGAATGCCAGCCGCTCAATCGAAATAGAATCTGGCACGCTTGCACCCAGCTTAAAAAATGTGAACTGCCACATAGAGTTTTTGATCTAAATGTGACATGTCACCAGGAGAAGGCTTGGAGTAATATTTCCAGAGCCATAATCAAGTGTTATAAACAATTGGGTTTCATTCATTGACACAGTTTGTCATCACCTTTTCATTTTAAATGCCTGGTTATTGAAATTCAGTGAATGTGAGAGACGCCACGAGCAGGCCAGCACTGGAGCGGTTTTGTTTCTCACTCCACAGCTCCGGCAAAAAGGTTTAAGCGAGCAGCCCTGCACGAAGACCCTCTTCAGCTTCCAGAGCAGCATCTCGAACACCAGCTCACTGGAAATTGAAGGCAGACACCACCTCACATGTCCAGGTTCTCTCAAGCAAGCACAAACTTAAGAAACCACAGCTGCCTAAAAATATTTTCTGGTTCAGTCATTCAGTTGTTTAAACCAGCAGAGTCTTCCA
>JAAGNO010010302.1:25447-55426 GCA_033439905.1 Ceryle rudis
CACTGGAAAAAAGAGTTCAAGCTGCCATGACCGGATATGTCACCTCCCCCGGCACGCCGCGCGCCTGGCGAGGCACCATGGGAAATTACAGAATCAGAATGCATTGATTTTTCTGTGGAAGATACAGGCGGCAGCCCCGATGAAGAATTAAGGAGGAAATGTAATAACCTAATTCTCCTCCAACGTCCTCGTGCACACCCCTTCCAGCCCGGGCGCCCAGCTCCTACAGCCAGACAATTGCCAGGTGAAAGACGAGGATGAAAACTGAAGCAGGTGGTGGAATACTGGGCTGGGTCCACCACTAACTGCTTATACCAGGTCTGGACTTGGCCTGCTCTGTCTGAATGTCATCAGCTTTAGGACACAACATTTCCAAGCAATACTGGTTTTATGTTATTCTCCATGACATTTATCCCCTAATCATTCCTTAGATACAAGCCCTTAACAGGTTTTCTCCATAGAATACTATTTACAGTAGAAGAAATTATTAATAATTCCTCCTCGAACTGTACTGTCTATGACTTGAAAACTCTGGAGACTAAAGAAAGAATTTTCCCTCTCCCTTCCATGCCACACACAGAGAAAATACGACATTAACATCTCCCTCTCTTCCAGGGCAAGTTAGCCCAGCACTGCACCTACATTCCTTCTTAGCCTCGTCAATGGCAGACGCAATTAAGGTGTTCCTTATGACCACACCATAGCCCTTATTTCACTGTTTGCAGCATAAGCTTGAATGAAACGCGGTCACAAAACTAGCGGCAGCCCTGCTTTTCTTCGGTTTTTAAAGCTTCTCTTTCAAGGTGACCCTTTGTCCCATTTTGCGTGTCACCCCAAGTGTTGCTGCATGAATAGTGAACCAGCACTCTCCCAGTAATTAACACCAGCGCTTAATGAAGTCCAGCTGCTGCAATGGCAAACTGAAGGGATGCCAACCTTTGTAAACTAGGACTTGGGATACTCCAGTTACAGCTGCTTTAAAACCACAGCAGTCGACTTCTCTTTGCCTACTTCTCAGAGATAATTCTTACCAAATAAGACAAGTGTTCAAGATTAAGCATTTAATAACAAAGCTTATCTCTGAACTAATATTTCAAGCTGGAAATGATATAAAGGGCTGGATCAACTTAAACGAACACTGCAAAATTAATAAAAATCCTGAGCAGCGAATGAAAAGCTAAAATGAAGATTTGCACTGTCAAATACATAAACCTTTAAAAACCCTAGAAGGGCAGTTCCAAGGGAAAATTGAAGACAGATTCTTCAGCAATATCTGCTCCTCTGAACTCCTTTCCTGATTCAGCACGAGAGACACTAACAGCCACTGCTTTATTAAAAGAATGCGCTCTGACAGTTTTTTCATTACAGGCAGTGCTATGTTGGGCTACTAGGTGGATGGTTTTGGAGAACATTTGAAAAGCTCTGTTTGAAAAACTCATACCACATGGATCTTCAAAAGAGGAAAACTAACTCCTTCCACAGTCTTCCTCTAAATGTGCTTTCTTGCTTGGCTCCTTTATCTACCTCTCTTAATATGCTACTTTTCCATGCAGAAGTACTGATGACACTGCCCAATTTAAGGGGGAAACTCCTCTCCATAGCCCAAAAAAAAAGGTAATTCAAAATTGCAAAACATGCCCTCCTTTCCTCTCAGACCCACGCCACAGATACTACATCCCACATTTCTACTTTACATACCCATCAGGCCTCTCACCTCAGTCAAAGAGGCATCCAACTTGGGCTAACACCAGAGAACTGTGAGCTGAGCCTTCCTGGGGAGGGGAGGCCTCCACCCACTGCCCAGGTGGGAGCTGGGGAAGCAGGGAAGGTCCAACAGGTGAGCTGGGCTCAGCCAACAAGGGCAGAACCACGGCAGATGTACTCAGTTTTCAAAATTACTAACTAAGATAATGGCTTCTGCTATAATAAACACTAAGTGGCCCCTTAAAAGGCACAAGGGAAGGGAACTGGCTAATTTACTTTCATTTGCACTAATTTATACATAAGTAACATGTATCAATTTACAAATATATTCAGCGCAAGGAAATCAACAGTTCTTCCAAGGTGGGATTGTTAGATTTAACAATCTATAATCGGTCCAGTTTTTTCCACCAGAGACCTAACATTACACAGGATCAGTATTAAAAGTACATCCTTGATTATTCTGGATGCCCATGCCCCTGAGAGTATAACTTAAAAACAAAATCATTAGCTTACACAATAACATAGTCCTTGGGAAAAACAAAAATAAAATTGTGTGTGCAGAGCAATGCTGACTTCCAAGCACAAATTCCTTTGTTTTCCTTAATGCTAGCTTTGGACCATACTGATGACTCAAAAGGAGCTGCATTGAAATAATCATATAACCTGGCAGCACTCTGCAATGTATCAGCATTGCACAGTCAGGAAGGTAGCAAAGGGCTAAAAGCCAAAAACCCAACTTCAGTTTAATTTACAGAAAATATTGTACATATTACACCATCTATTTATCTTAGTGTAAGTTTGATATTAAATTATCCAGACTTTCCTAGGGAAAGACAATTTTTAATTCTCAGCAAGCCACTGTGGCTAGGGTCCACCAGGGCAAACCATGGGAAAGGGACGTGGTGGTTGCGCATGGCACGGTGCAAGGCTCCCAAACCTCTCGTGTGCATCAGCCTCAATGTAAGAGTCAACCATGGAAAAAAGTCTGTTTACAACAAAAGGCATCTGGTAACCATGATCATTCTGCCTTAAAAAGGAACATTTTAGATTTCTTAGCTCCCTCTTTTGTTCAGTTTTAGTCCTGGTGCTCGCCGTTTTCTGCTCTGCCCTGTTCCTTTTCTTCTGCACATTATAACCCAGCATGACAAAACTCTGCAGAGTCAATCACAGGGCTGATTTTTAAACAGGTGAGCGTTACTAGTTCCACCAAGAAAAGGCGTTCATAGCTATTGTTTAAACTGTTCGTTCAAATCCTGTCGCAAGGCAGCTACCCTGTTTCTTCTGTAATGATAAAGCTCAAAACTTGCTGGGGTGGAAACTCAAGGGAATTGTCTACTTGAAAGCAGAGCCTAAACTGCTAAATATGGATTCAGATCTAGATACTGAAACCTTCCTGTTCCCCAAACATTGGGCGTTCAGATCCAGCCACGCAGTCTTTACTCAGACTTTAGACTTCAGGTTCCTCTAATGTGTTGGTGGTGCTCAAATGGAAACAGACAGCAGAGCCTGTATCCACCAAACTACAGGTATCTTCTCTTTTTTCCTGGAGGCCTCTTTATCTAAAAAGTTGCCATGTGCCAGCAGGCTGGTGTTAAGTAAAAGATATGCAATAACTTCCAAAGGAAAAAAAATATGGAAGTGGCAGGCAGAGGATCTTAAGTTCCTTGTGGGATAATATCCTGTGTTCAAGATTTTAAAACGTAAGGCCATAGGCACCTGAAAATAAAGTTTCTTTTATATATTCATGAATAGAAGAATAGGCATTTTCATATATAAATAAATATATTATTTCAGCCCGCTGAGACACTGCTACATCTGCGTAGGTGCAGCTACCCTCAGTGTAACACAGCATCCCCACTCAATGGGCACCTGAGTAACTTCATGAACTATGTGTATGACAGATGTGGCTTGGCCAGGGTGAAGCAGTTGCTTTAACCACGCCACAGGCAGTACTTCAGAGAAGTTGCTGTACCACACCCCTTTGTAAGAACAAGATCCAGAATTCCGGCATCTTGGAGTTTAAATCTGCTCCTAAAGCAAGGCACGCTTTGCTGAGACACGATGTAACTTTCTTGTATAGTCTGTCAGGAATGGAATAAAGTTTATTTTGCTGAAATGAAATGGAAAAGCACGTTTCCACAGTCTTCAGAGTGTTAGCTTTCATGTTCTTTGTTGTTACACTCCGGTTTGCCACAGGACCGGAGCCTCCCTGTTAACCGAGTCGAACACTGACAAACCCAAAAGGGACGCTGCTGATAACCCAGATCTCCTCGCAGCGAGCGTGGCAAGGGCTGGTGCTGCTTCTCTTGTGTTCACTTTCCAGACAGGGAAATACTAATTGTCTTTTAAAAATCTCTATAGTATTTTGTCAATATTTTTTTATTACAGCCGAGCATGTATAAATATTTTATTGTAAACCAAGGGCCTAAAATAAACAGTTTAGTAAATAGTTATTACATTACAAGGAAAAACATCTGTGGAAACTGTTTTCCATGTAATTATTCTTCCTATTTTACATTAGCTCTCAATGTGAATTTCTTTGGCTCTAATGTTTCACTTGTTCTAAATCTTCCTCCTTGTTGCTATTATTAAAATCTTAAAAAGGTGCCAAATCTTAAATGAAGAAAAAAAAATGATTCGCTAGAAATTATTCATATCACAGTGAGCCTCTACTAAACCTGGCAGGGGTGCAATATTTTCGGTGAAATTAACATAAAATATACAACTGCAAATTATCCAGGAAATAGCTATGTTCTTTACACTGCACATTTACATTTGGTAAAAAATGTTCTACTTATCTGTCTAGCACAAAGCTCCAATCGCTTCCCGAGGCAGTTTTAAAGGGATAGCGATAGCTCTGCAGAGGGAGCCGGGTCCTTGCAGCGGCTGGTAACAAATAGCTGGTGGGGAAAGTGACCTTCGATAATTACTGAAGGTAACAGTCGGCGCTGGACATTCCTTGTTGTGAATACTAACAATATAATTTTAGATTTATTTCCCTTCTGGTACGTTGGATGGATTCCTCTCTTAGGCCTAGGTCCTTTCTACTAAACACAAGAAAAACTGTAATACCATGTAAAATGCAAATTTCACTGTAAATATTTTATAAAATTGTTGCATACATCCCAAAAGCTATAGGTCTTAATTGAGAGCAGGCTATTTTTCCAGTCAATATATGGAAATGGAAAATGCTAATTCATGTTTTTCTACTTATGAAAAACCCTGGAGAATGGCAAAACCACAAATGCACTCACTTTAATATTATAAATATAATTTGGCTCCCTCTTCGCAGTCCCCGATGTCCTGGCTTTTATCTCCCAATGGCTGCAGAGGAAGAATCAGAGAATCGCTTTTACATCCCCTGCGCAGGAAGTCACCCCCGCGCGCTGCCAGCTTGGCAAAAGAGCAACAGCCTGAGCTTGCAAACGCGGCAAACAGGAACTGAAACAAGAAATTCCAGCGCTCTTACACAGGAAATAAGCCCCGAACAACAGCAAACCTGCTGAGGGCGAGAGGTGCGTGCTCGGCCCCGCTGCCGAGAGCCACCGCCACGGGCCAGCTGGGCAGAGGAGCGGGGCTGCCCCCGCACTGTCCCCCAACCCCAGGGCTTTTCATAGGGTTTATTTTCTCCCTCCGGAGCAGCCAGCGGCTCAGACAACAAAACCTCCAGACAACCTCTCACGAGTTATACTGAATACGACTAAAAGTCGTCCAGCCTGCTCCTTCTCCATCCACTTTTCATTTCCTTGTCAAGGAAAAGACTGGTTTTTGCATCTTCTAGAAGATAAATCATTAGGCTGCTGAAGTTAAAACTCTCCAAAGGTCATTGATGCTGGCTTTGAAGACTGAAAATGATATAATTCCCCATTAGACTTTTAATCTCATGATTAGAGCTAAAGTTAACATGGCTGTTTCATTTTCTACCAGGCAAGAGTAAACTCATTTTTTTCTTTCTCTACCAGAATACTTAATGGCATCCTATCTCAATGAGCAACATCTCATAGTTAAATAGTACAAACAACGGAAATGCAAAATACTTTGCAGAAGGTTTTTTGAATTTTTAAATGCTATTTGATTAACCCTGGAAAGTCTTACTATGTGCATAGCAAAATCTACCCATGGAAATCCCACATGAGTCAAAGGACCTACTTTAGGTTGTCAAGACTGCAGTCCTTGCTGGCACCAGCAGGAAGACAAGGGGGGAGAATCCATCTCTTCCCAGTTTGAGCTCTTCCATCCCCTGAAACTTACCCCTACAAACGTTTCTGAATCAAGCAATACTAGCGAGCGCAAGTGGGACCACACGTGCTAGTGAGTGCTACTGGCGTGAGTGGGAACTGTCCCTTTGGGCTCCTTGCGGATATATAAGTTCAGATTTGCAAGAACTTTGTGGAAGAGTCTGTGAGGCAAGAATTTACAGGTGCGCACCAGTTTCAAAACCCGGTGTACAGCACTCACTGTTATTATAGGCAGACACAAGGAAAAAACTCAGTTTTCATCATTCAAGACAGACTCTGATAACCAGCTAGTAAAACTCAGACTATAATTTCTTATTCAGTGTTCCACATGAGATGCATTTTGCTGAATTTAACATGTTTTGCTGTTAATGGATTTCACAGTGTGTTGCCATTTTTATACAGCTGTCCAAATAAAGTGTTGTGAACGATGATGTGCTTTTACTGTAGCCTGAAAATGGCAGCCACTTCCCCAGCTTAAGCCTCAGGAAAATGGGAAAATTCTTTGACTAGTCCATTTAATCTAAGTATTTTGGGTCTCTAGAGTTCTTTTCCTAGTAAGTGATGTTCAAACAAGAATAAAGATGCAAGATAGATATAATTACACCTTGTACATTTATGGTCTAATAGTATTTCCACTGAAAGGAAAACAAACCTCAATATTTTCAGGGGTTAATAATAAAAGGGTATTAAGCCATAGTCCTAGAGGTAACAGATTCCCACCTTTGTGTTACTTGAAATCAGGCCTCCTAGCCCGCGTGACAAATGTCTAATTTCTTTACAATTGCAGACTAATGTTTAGATTGCAGGGACTAGTAGTGCACAAAACACAAACCGCTTGGTAGTTAATAACTTACAAGAAATGTCTGTGCTGAACTCCAGAACTGCTAACCTTCACCATCTTGAGCTGCTTGGCAGTGAAGCACTTATAAGCAACTACACATTTCTGTTTCAAAACAGGCTGTTCAGAAAGCATATAGCAGCTTTTCCCCACGTCAACTCCACGTGGACTCTCTGGCACCCAAAGCTGAACACTTAGGCATGAAAATCTTCCACAGTCAAGAAGTATGATGTGTATCTGGGCATTAGATGTCCTGACAGTGGATGTTAACACCGTTAACACACTTAGACACACACAAAAATATCTTTACAAGTTGCAGAAAGAATATGAAAAGAATGCAGCTTTCCTTTTAATAACATATTTAATTTTTCCAGTACCTTAAGTATTTTGATGGCATTGGATTTCTGTATAAACGTGAGGTAGTATAATATGCTTTTTTTTTACAGAGCAAAATTTCAGGCCATTATTTTTGAATTATTATAGTTACAAAGAAAAAAAGGAAATTTATTGATTGCTTTTTTTCATTGCATTTTTTAAATTTTTCTTTGTTGAACTAAGTCAAAGGATATGTAACTTTAAAAGGCTTAGATTAAAAACTGTAACATTCTCCCTCTAGATTTTCAAATGCAATATAAAGTAAACTAATCAAGCAACTAACATCTCATAATTTAAATTCCCCATCCCCTAGAAAGTTCATCACTCAGGTTTTACGCAGACATTGTTGATTTGGGTTTCTGGCATGTTGGAATTAGCCTCTCTGTTACTGGTCTTCTGTAAGTGGAGGCACAGGTATCAACAGTTCTAAAAGACTTTAAAGGGGTAGGGAGGGTTACTTTGTTTTCTTATTTTCCCCCTCAAATCCTATATTTTAAGAATAAATACAGAATCAAAAGGTCAAACATTGCTCTAACTGTTTTGGTTTGGTTTTTTTTTTAAGAATAAGGGGAAAAAAAGATAATTTTTTAAGTAGAAGAGTTTAAAAAGGAGAAAACATCACTGTACTGTCTTCCCTTCAACTGTAGCTATCTATATCCGGCCCAGCTTGAATCAGTTACTGTTCATTGCATGAGGTTTCATCATTTAACTTGTGTTGCCAATATTCATTCCTGGATATAACTCAACAGTCATGGGGTTTAAGAAATATTTGTCCATACCCCAATAATACGTGATAGCTGATGTGTACAAAACATAATAGCAGCGGACATATTAGTGGTGCTAGTTGTTGTTGATTGTTTGTAACACCCAAACTCTATTTGGAGCAAAAACTAAACTCAATGGATCTGCCTAGTCTGAACCATGTTAAAAAAAACTTGCCTGTGAACGCAGACTCAGATATAGTGATCATATAATCTAAACATTTCACAGCTACACACACAATATTCAAAAGATTTGGTCATTTTTAAGGCCCTTGACTGCCCACCAGATGATGGATACTGTGTATCTGAAGGCAGGATTAAATCTCAAGCAGGCTATGACAGACTCAAGCAGCGATTTATACACATCAGAAGTGTTCTGTGTACTCCTACCTGCTATGCTATTATTTGTAGTTGTCTTCTCCACCAATTCAGGAGGTGCAAAAGAAGGGAACACCAAACCAAATTGGTTTGAGCCGGTTCCTACAGGAAGCAGGAGGTAAAAAGGCTCAACTCCTCTCCATGGGGTCAGCACCTCATTCACCCCTACCGTCCCTGCATTTGTGCCAGCAGGACAAACCACAAAGCAGGTAAGAGGCAGGAGAGATCATGTTGGTCAAAAAAGACAACTATGGCAAACACCATGACCGCTGACGTGCTTTGGCCTGCTGAAGCTCTGTCTTCTGAAAACCACGGTATTCTGATACATGCTTTCTAGGGAGTTTTTCAGGTGTGGCAGGACAAAAAAGTTTCCATTTATACAATCATGATTTGCCACTTCTGTTAAATTTGGCATTAGTGCAGAGTAGTCTGACAGGGACAACCTGAGGTCTTACTCTGCAATCACGCAGTGCTTATTGGCTGTTTCAAGCTTGGTTACGATTTTTTATCTTTTAATTAAAGAAATTCAATTTTTAAAATGGCACACAATGAATCTGCCAAGTCAAAATATTCCATTAAAAACCTTCTGTTTCTTACAAAGGCCCAACGCTGTCAAATGTTACTAATAAATTGAAGGAAAAGGACATTGTGACAAAAGCTTGCTATACAAGCAAGCACGTCTGGTGCAAATGACACAGACCATTCGTGCAATGCCTTCATCTGTTCCCGTAGCCTTGAAACACTGAATAAAGGTAAAGGCATTTAAATAAGTTACATGGGCTTCCTTTTTGAGTATTACTTGTAAGGAGCCTTGGGTTAGAAAAGTTTTGCTCCAGAAATGAAAAAAAAGCCCAGGTGCCCGTACCCCGAAGAGGCAGAGCATGCAGGCAGGGCTGCGTCTGATTGCCAGCTATCACAAAACAGACATAATTTTTTTCTAAGGGCTGTGCCTGTTGTAACCTCTTGTTCTTGAGACCAGATTAAATCTTCCCCAAGGTTAAGGATGTCGTTTAGTTTGAACTATAATTAAAGGCAATGGGCCAACTGTCTCTCTTTGAAGTCAACCAAGTAACAGGAGGAACAAATCTGGACCTTTAACATATAGACAAACCAATTTTCTCTGATAACTAGAGTTATGGTTCAGCACATGTACACCAGTACCTTTACTGATTCCAAACCAGATGAGTTGTTCCACAACAAAAAGAAGGAAAGTAAACCTTTTAGGTCCAATGCTAAGAAATGCTGAATATTGAACCATATATTCAAAAAGAATTAAATCCAGAGCTTTATTAGTAGAAAAGGAATTTAACTGTAGTTTACTAATATTATATACTTTCTTTTCCCATTTTCCTATGACTGGAAACAGTCTGGAAACCTGTCTAGGTTTCCCCAAAGAGGTAAAAAGAGTATTTTATAACCGCCTCAACTAATTCCTAACTAACCCAGTATGGGTTTTTCCAGCACCACTGAACATTCATTCCTTTGTTCCATATTGACTTCTCATATTGTTCCATATTGACTTCTCCTATTTCAGCTATCTTTCACAAAAAGGCACAAAGCTTTCTGTCACTCAACAGAAGTAGTACTGGTACCTAATGTTTCCAAGCCAATAAATCCATTTGGCAAATAAAGACGAAATGGGGGTAAGATCCACTTTCTCTTATCTGTTAATAAGCTCCCATAAAGAAATCATCAACACCTAGATTTCAGGACAGAATGACACAGATGTTAGTCCCACAGTTCATGTAAGGAGAAGATCAACTTCCTGAAAACATTATTTATATGAAGTCTGAAGACTATACAAGACTAGACAAGACATTGTCTGAAGACAATGGTGGAGGGCTTGCTCCCTCCTCCTCCCCCAAGAAATATTCCGGTGTTTTTTTCCTCAAAAGTAGGACACAGAGAGGTGCTGACCTCTCCACTAGGAAGGAATAGAGTCATTCTGCCATCTGCAAGGAGAAACCAAACCCCATATGGCAAGGACTTGCTTTCTTTTCCAGATTTGAGATTAGCAAAGAGGGGCTAAGAAATGTATTTGTGAACTTAGAGACATATGGCCACATGCACAGAAAATATCTGAGAAACAGGCAGAAAGCATCTCTGCGGACTCTTAAATAAAAAAATTTACAACAGTTTTCAAGGTTCATAGCATTAATAAAAAAGAAGAACAGGCTACACATTCAGAGAAATCACTGCTACACAAGGCAAAGTTTACTGAAAACCAGCATTTTTTTTTGCCACATTGCCTAACCGATGTTGAAAGGCTGGGAATAGGTTGAGGTGCTTGCTAATGATAACTTTGAAGAAACATCACACTTAAAACTCAGACTGATTGCAGAAAAGGTGTTTTATCAACTGCTCCCTTTATGAATAAATATGAAAGTAATAGGAAAATGTTTAAACAGGTGTAATCACAACTGCATACGAAAATTGAGTTTGGAGGCTGTAAGGAATCTTGACACAGTTAAGAAAGAATGAAAGTGATGTAAAACTGTGATCATAGCCGATTATGCATGTATCATGCAAAACAGGAATGTTGTCATAGCAGCTATAAAAATGTCAGTGAAAACTGAACTACTATTACCAACTTGTAAATGAAATGAAAAATGCAAAAGGAATATGTGAATGAATACATTAAGGGAAATGTTATTTCTTTCCTGGTAGATAAACAAGCAAAACAAAATACATTTTCATGAAACACGGTAATTTGTATGAACAAATATGCATAGATAACAATTGCAGGAGGCCACATCTGCACAGTACGACTGGATAAAATTATTAACATTGAGTAATGAATTTTCCAGCCTTAGAAAGGGAGGGTAAAAATGTAATGTTATGAAACCAGTCTCAAAGTAAGAAATCAATTAAGTAATAAATTATATTAAGGGCCAATACTGCTTACATTCAAGTAAAGGAAGCTTCTTCTGTCTGTTATCAATGGCAATTTGGCTTTCAGTGTGATTACGCTGTTAAAAATTATGCCTTTTAAAATGAAACATTTCTAGCTTTTATACACTATACTCCTTACTATGTTATTTAACTACTTGCACAAGCACTTAATACTAAAAATAATTAACATGAAAAACAGAAACCCAGGGCCTAGAGTTGCACAAACTAACACAAGCACCTACGGGTGTAAGCAAATCCCTGTGCCCAAGAGCCCGAGCCAACAGCAAGCTCCAGTCAGGCAAAGTCTCATGCAGCAGCGCCAGCAGGACTCCAGCCAGCCCATGGCACTTGCCCACAGTGGGATTAAGGCTCTCACATGCGTGTGGAAACACCATGTATGTTGCTCATCTGTTAAGCTTTTTTTTATCCTAAAAATAGTCTTTCACAATAGCCAGCCACTGCAAAATGAAAGTCTAGTACATGTTGTTAATTAAGGCAAGTCCACATAGAATTGGATATTGAAGCAAGCGCTGGGTAAATATATGAAGGTTGTACCTTCATTTCTGCATTAAAAGAGCAATTACTTTGAATATGCTTTACAAACATCAAAGGTAAAAAAATATTTTTGAGTTTATAATGTGTCCATAATTAATTCACACATTCAGCTGTTGAGTCCAGAAATATGTTCCTGTTGATAATTTGCAGCTAATGCTTCAAAAACAATCCGGCACATTTCTATTTGCCTTAATGCCTGAAAGCTATTACCAAGATAGTGCTTTACAATGTCATCATCATTGCTACCACGTATATGCTTTAACACTACTGCCTAGGTCTGAAGAGTTTCCCTCAAGAATGAAACAGTTTTGTCTCAGGACACAATGTCACGATGGTACCTTAATGGAAGGGAAGGCATTTAGCAAATAGCACCCTTAAACTTTATATCAATTAGAATTCAAGTACTGTGCTAAACCAAATACACAGAAAAATGCAAATTTTGCAAGAAATAAAGATATCCTTTCCCCACTACTGACTGCATTTATGTCATATAAAATAAAAGATGTTCTATTATGAGAGAGTCTGAGAAGCGTCAGCTGTCCTCAACTCCCAAATCAATGAGAATGAGGAACAAAGAGCTTCACAAGATCAGGCCCGAGTATCAGAAATGCTTCACATCCTCATCAGAGATGCCCAGGGCTACTATTTCCACGTGTATAAAAGTCAGTTCTGCAAGAATGATCTTTATCTACATCCTTTTCACATACACATACACTTGGAATCTACTGTGACAAAGACCATCTACTGAATCCACGACCATGCAAAATGAGCCCAATTTTTTATTTGTGTAATATAGAAACCAGCAATTTTCTTAAGATCTGAATTTATGAAAACTGTGAGTTTCCAAATTAAAAGATACAACTGTTTGCTCCATTTTTTAAACAGAAGAGAAAAACATAACATACTGATTTGTGTTTGATTTTGAGTATTATCTCAACCCCTTCACCACTGCGCTGGTTTCATCTCAGCGACTGAGCTTGATATCAACTGTTCATTCTTTCAAACATAAAAGCTTTTTTCTTTCAGCTTTCTAAATTGCTTCTTTTTAGGAAATTGTTTCTGTAGTTATTATTGCAGATTGACCTCTTCTGAGCAGCAAACTTGTTTTGCTATTTTTGAGTATTATGTTATTTTTAAACATTAACAAAATAACAAAGCTATATTTGGAATTTTTCTATTTACTTTTTTTAAAAATACTTGTATGGATCCAAACGAAACACAACTGTGGATGGATGTCATCCCTCCCCTTTGTGTTTAATTCTGGCAGAGTGCTTCCAGAACTTGAAATGTGATCTCCAAGGGCAGGAAAGGTAATTCAGATACCACATATGATATGCTATGGCTTAGGGCAGTACAAAACTCTCCCCCTTCCTCTAAACATGGTGTTTAACTTGGTTGTCCCCATCACATCAAACAGGGAGGTATTTATCCAGACATTAGTCCAAGAACCAGACCACCGAACAATTCCAATGTGAGTTCTGGAAGGTTTCCCTCCAGCATAGCCTCTTGTCCCCAGAGGCTCTCAAAGCACAAACAGGGCCTCATGCTTAACATTGCACACACCACAGCACGTCCAGCCTGCGCTCCCTTCCCTCCCTCACTGCTCACCAGTGTGCAGACAGGAATTTTGACTGGGAGCACTGGCAATTGCATGTGTGAGGACAGAAGCAGCACCCGGGAAGGGCTCTGCTAAGCTCTGAGGAGTCAGACAGCCTCTTGTGAGCCCACAGATACTTACACCTCTCTCGAGCTGGAGGGAGGAAGGTGTTGCAGCAATCCCAGTGTTAAAGCATGACCAGGAATCATTATTTTTCCTGTTCCAGCACTAACTGCACCCCAGTTGACCTTCCCGTGCACAATTGGCAGGAGATTTTCTTAGAGAAAGGGAGAAAGAAGGGTAGGGACCATTTCTCATCTCTCTCGAACATTAAATAGAAAACATCCCTCATCTAACCGAGACAGACAGAAGTACTGCTATGGCCCCTTCCCTTACCCAAACCGCTGTGAGCCCCAGCACAGATCTGAGTGCACCTTCCCTTGATACTGGGTGATCTGAGCCACTCGAGAGCCACAAATCTGTGGAATTTAGTGCACCCTGAAAAATACTAATTAGGGCACCCGGCCTGGCTGCGGGAACAGTACAGCTGGGAAAAGCCAATGGGAAAACCCCAGGCCAAATCCTGATGTTCCCTGCACAGAGCCCTGCGCAGGGGCTCCCTTGGCAGTGTGGGACAGGGGAGTGCCAGGACCCCTTCCCCGAGGCAGCCACCACCCACACGCTGCGGGGACTCGGCAGTGGCCCCACGATGGAGACTGAAGTTCCATGGCTTCATCAGTCACCGGGGAGAAGCTGCACTGACAGATTTCCATGCTTCTGGCTGCTGCCCTGGCTGCTTGGTGCCCCCTGTAGAGCCCATGGCTGCACACACCCATCTTCCCCTGGATCTAATAGAGAATGCATGTCAGGGGTGTTGGGAGGTGGGGAGGTAATGGGGAGAAGCTTGAAACATTGCCAGGTCAGCGCAACAGGAAGTAAGCAAGTACCGAGGCACTGAAAGTGTTTGATACAGTCCCAAGTGGACTCCCCAATGCCTGTAAACGCTTCAAAGGGGGATCCCCTTTCTGTGGGCACAAAAGAGCCCCAATCAGTGCAATGTTTCAAAGACCTCAACTGTCTAAAAATTCCACACCACCACCCCCCCCAGCTGAAAACCTTTCTAAACCTGATCCCTTCCTGGCTAACCACAGCTGAGGAGGTCTGCTCAGCTGCTTGCAGCCCTCCTACAGGCCCCAGTGTAAAACGAAACACAACATCTACCATTTACCTCCTCGGGGTATGTATCCAGCTTGCTCCTTCCCCAGGGACCCTGAGCAGGACCCAATGTGCCTCTGTGTTTGTGCACAGGATATGAAGGGCTAGAGTGCAGCAGGGTAATTTTTCAAAGCACTGTGTGGGAGTTGCACTGGAAATTCCCTGCCTACTGCTTTGAAAAAAATAACCCCCCTACCTCCATGAATTATGTGCAGGGCCTCTGACTCCAGCCTGAGGAGCCAAGAGGTTGAAGATGGAGGCGCAATGAACTTAACTGGATGTACTTTTTAAGACTCCAATGTAAGAAATAATTGAATTTTTAATCATATTAGAGACACCGATACTTACAAGAGGTGTCACTACTACAGAGCAGGGATTCCTTTGTTGACAGTCACTTGAGCAGAATGAAACTGTGAGTGCTTAGGATATCTCAGCTATTGATTTTGTGTTTCTCAAAGTATGTGAAGAAAGTGCTGCTGAGAGATCCTGGATTATCAAAGCCAAGGTTTGTTTGGTTTTTTTTTACCTAAAAATTACATTTCAAGGCTAACTTCATTGTCTTTGCTCACTTCAAATTCAAAAGAGAGATAAAAATCTCTCCCTGGAAATGCTTATCCTACTCGAACTCTTATCTTAGATTGGTATCAATCATTCATTTTCCCCAGACAGCATCCCAATGACTATATTAAATCAGACACCTTAATTTTAGACAGATACAAGTTCATTGAGATGAGTCCAACCCCAAGCTCCTGAGGAGACACAGTCTGAGGGCAAGCTCCCCCTGATTCCCCCAGCACCCATACGTTCGCCCTGGGATCCCAGTACCTCCCCAGCACAAACAAATCCTCATCTGTAGATCTTAAATTGACAATGGTGGCATTAATAATCCCTACAACACAGATCCGGGCTGCAGAAACAGATATATTAGCTTTATTTTCTCACTGCCCATCTGGCTCGACTTGATCTAACACAGAGAAGGGAAGCTCTTGGAGCCCTCATTTTGTAAGCAATAAACCAGCCCAAGCAGTAAGGAGGCACGTGCCCATGTCTCCTACGGCTTGAGTAACAGATCAAGGCTCCCAGGCTTTGAACAAGGGGCACGTGAGCAAGCTCAAGAGGCAATCCATCACTCTTCTTACTGTTACTTACTCAGCACTATGCAAATTGACACCAAAAGTCTTGCACAGCATTTATTGCTGGAGAAATGGTGACATCTGGCCTCTCCTCTCCCCTTCGGTATTCCCCAGTACAGAACAAATACCAACAGCAGACTCACTGGCAACACCTTCTCGGAAGCAGTCACGTGCCCTGAAGGAGAGGGGGACCAAGTGCCTGGAGAACTGAGATGGCCAGAGCGGGAGGAAGCCTGGCTCCATGTTAGAGGTTTCTATACTCCACCCTTTCCTAAACTGCACAATATAAAAAAATGATGACTTGAGCTTAATGAATGTTCTCAGTCTCTATCTCAGCCCAGTGACACAAAGACCTGACGCAACAATGGAACAGTCATTCATTTTCTCACCATGTCCTGGGATTTACAATGTTCTAGGTGTACAGAACCAAGTCCATATGTGCCTTTGTGTTTCTGTAGAGTTCTTCTAATTCCATATAATGACTTATGTACATCCTCAAGGAAGCAATAGGTACAGTTTTCACAAACAGCAGCACTACACTTTTCTCAGCCTACTATGTCTTCTACCACTGTTCTTTTCCAATAGCAGTAATTATGAACCTTGAAGTGTCTTATGTATCATCATGTATTATTCCAGACAGCACTAATTTAGGGATATACATAAACTTCACACATCAGTTACCGGAAAATGAAGAAATTTCATCGTTCCAAAAGTAAAACAAATTCCCCTCTCTAATCAAGCAGAACCTTAATTCAGCACTTTGTGAACTTTGCATTTAAAAGTTATTTATTAGCTACTGGATCACAAATTAAGTTGAAATAAGTGCTAAGCTTTCCTAAGGACTGCTTTATTTCAGGCTTCTTAAAAACAATCTAGGGGGGAGCTACATGAAATCACTATGGTCCAATTAACAAGGATCTCACTTTTCAGGCTTGCAAACAAGAGATTACATTAACACCTGCTACAAAAGCAAACATTTTTAGATATCTTCATCTTAACCTGCTTGACATTGACTTCAAACTCCTGCCTAGCTCTCGGATGAAAATTATTGTGACTGACATGTATATTTTACATCTGGGGGTGGAGGTGTGAAGACTGTGTCAGTCCATATTTCTTTCTCTCTGATATTTATGCATAACTCGCTTCAAAGATAATAGGAGTTACATACACGCATTGATGGGAGACTAGTTTCCTAAATGTAAAATTGTTGAAAGAAAACCATTATGCTTATGGGAGATAAATGCTTCATGTGAACATATGAGACTCACAGAGTGTACTGTAGGGTCCTTGAAGGATCTCATCCTACATATGCCTACAGTGACATGTGTAAGTAAGTCCTTTGTGGTCTCTGCATCAAAATAAACTGACCTCCTGGGCTAGCACATATATTTATAACATCTGTACAGACAGTAAAGACATTTCTTTGCATTCGTCAGAAAAGGAACCATACAGCTGCAGCAGAAATGCAACCCGTCAGATTACAGAAACACTTCAGTACAAACACTTGTGACAGGACTGTAGTAGAAGCAAGCACTGATGTTTAAAACTATGTCTGAAAAGTTGAACTTTCTGAAGTCCAGAATTGTTGGAAAAAGAAGAAATAAAACCACTGAAATAACTCTGTAAGTGTTTTGTTTTGACAATGTTCCTCAGGAATTCTCCACACTTAGCTGGGAAAATGCTAGCAGTTAAATCTATTCAATGTCATGACATACAAAATTGAAACATAATTGCTCCTAAGTGGTTGACAACTGGCAAGTACTTTCTACATGGATAGAGAGAAATTTATGCTATCAAATGGAAGATACTGTCAAAAGTTTGATTTTAATATAAATGAAAATGCTACATGAAGACTCAAAAGGATAAGGAAAAAAGCTCAGCAGCAACACTTTTATAACCACATATTTAAAAAGCTTTGAAGTGAAGAATCATTACATCAAAATCATTTTCCTTGAAAGATAAAAAAAATAAATTACAGTATGAATATTAACAAGTTATTAGAATAGTGAATTTCAAAGAGTAGCAAAAAACAAGCAGCCGATGAGTGGCCTAGTTTAAAGAATGTCTTACCAATCATATGGTTAGCGACATGGATTTGTATCTCTCTCTCATTCTCAAAGGTCATCTGGCACTTGATGCATTGATAGGTCTTTTTCTGTTTAATAACCAAAAAGAGATTAGAGAAAACTGCACTGTAGCATAAGGCAAGTGTGATCATGAATATAGCATGTTACGTGCTTCAACTTTCCTCCAATGAGGCCTTTTCTGCTCATATATCGCTTAACAAGACACCAAGTTGGGCTGGGCTTTTATGGGACCATAATACAATCTCTAATTAACAGCCTGCTTTAGCAGAATTTTTAATTTCAGCTTAAAAAAATTTCAAATTATAGTACTTGAAAATCTGATTGAGTACGTGAGCCATAATCAGATCACTTGTGTTGTTTAACCCATTGCAGTAAAAATTCCTGCAGAGTGAAATAAAAGGCATTGAAAAGTAACTCCTGTTTTCAGAACAAAAATCAACTTTCCCCCAAAAATCCATCTTCGGTTAAACTCAAAATACAGTAGGCAGAACACCTATAGTTACCTGGGGAAGTGCAGGACAAAAGGAAAAACCGTATTTTTGTAATGGTCCCCCATCAGAAATCCTGGGAAAACTGCATTATCATAAAGAATTGTTTCCTAGCACAATCTGTTGTGTATTTTCTCTGTCTCAAAGTCGTACCAGTGAGGCTTAGCTGCACAAGTCAGGAGACAGTGTGAAGAAGCACTTTCATAAACCATTTATTCAAATAGGGAAAATGGGCTTTGCACTCAGATTGACTGTGGTGTGTGTACATGTGCAACATGACAGAAAAAAATCCAGTAATTCATTTTTAGAAATTAAAATGTATACTGACAAGTTAGACATCCAAATTAGGCAAAATATAAAACACAAACGCTAAGCTTTTGCGCACTTGCAAAAACTCTTTACTTCCCAAAGCAGGAGTAGGGTGCTTTGGTCTAAAGCGCATGCTCCTTTACTGCATGGGAACATGCTATCTTAATAGACGTCTTTTGACGTGCAATTTAGAAAAAAATGGGCCTTTTGTCCCTACTTCTTCCTAGAAAGTAACTCCTACTGCAACACTTGCCACCAGGCATGAGCATGAGCACGTGGCCCATACCTTTATGTCTAGAGCAGGTGGCAGCAGAATGCGCGTGAAATGCCTGCACGCTGGCCACGAGCTCAGTCAGCTGAGGAATGGAGGAAAACACCAAGCCATCAGCACTGAGAAACCCAATTCAGTAAACAACACCCTCTTAACCTTTTTGAAGCAAAATATTTTGCGGGTACTTTTTGGTGCATTTTGAAATGCACGTGATTTTTTGCTGCAGCCTCCACCCCGCACCTAGCTGTAGAATCCCATTTTTAGGACAGCAGTAATAAGTCAGAAGTTTTGGGTTAAACAGAGGAGTTGCTGTCACCCCCTCTGCGCATGGGATCCAATTTCCTCGAGCACCCGCTGAGGAAAGAATGAATTAGGTGCTGCCAAGAGCTTCTTAACTACTTCCCATGTCATCAATGGCAACAAGTTAGCCTGCTGGAGGTTAATGAACACACTGTAATACCATAATAACAAATGCCCCAGTCTATGGATGTCATGTGTATTCCATGAATTCTGCACGCACTATATGTTTGCACGTAGGCAGAGCTTTCTAGGCTAAAATAACAATGGGTGATTAACATGATAACAGGAAGAAGGCTATACTCCATTGGCCGAAACCTGACACAGCCAACCATATAAAAGGAAATAGTTTGGATTGGCTAGTTATCTCTAGGCAGCTCAAGAAAGTATCCTCCTGGAGTCCATTCGGAAATCAAGGCTGTTAATGGAAAAGCAGCTGGATTTCTGCAGCTCTCTTTCTTGGGAATCTATTGCGGCAGACGAGGACAGCGCACATACGTACACACGCGTCCTTGCAAACACACAGGCACACATGGGCACACACGTGCTGAGGGCTCCTAACTTTAAAAGCAAAACAAAACCAAGTGCAAAAAACCTTGGCAGAGAAAAATAGGATCGGGCGGTGAATGATTCATGTGGTCACATTTAAAACTTGAAACTTCCCTCTTTGTTAGAACTTCAAAGCTGACTAAGTTCTGTGCCTTGTTTAACACTTATCTCTGCCATGAGGGTTCTCAAAGTAACTAGCTAAAAAGGAAAATATTTCAGATCAACTCTATTTCGATCCTTTCAAGTTATATTAAACACAGACAAATGATTCAATTTTTTTAATTGATTTTGGTGCTTCTGAAAGCTACTTACTGACAGATCTGGAGACAGGATGTCTTTTTTTATCCGCAGACCAAGTGCAAACTCCTCCACATCATTTCACAAACTTAAAAAACACTCTGCTTGGCATGACCACCCCTCAGAGAGGATGGCAGATTTCGGACTTCCTCTGAGTATTATCTTCAGCCTTGACTAAGACAGAAGCATGCAAAAGAGCAGCTTCACTGAGGCCGTGGCTCTTGTGATAGGGTACCCCACTTGGTATGAAGTGAGGTTAATAAAAGGCCTCATACAGGCCACAAAATAACCATAGCTAGATTAGCACCCAAATGTATATGCAGGAGATGGAAGAGATATTTTTTCTGGCTCATTAGTAGTTCTCTTTAAATACGAATGTCGTAAAACCAAACTTCTGTTCTCAGTAAAGGGGGAGCACTAGTTTTAATACAAGGCTGTGGTTTTTGTGGTACCAAATGCTATCTTCTGCTACCGTTTTTGTGGGTATCATGGTTTCAGAAACATTATTAATGGGTCAGTTATCTCTTTTTAAAGTTTTGCCATCACAAGTGGTGACAACAAAGATGCCCAGACTCTTGAGGAGATAACAGGGTCTAGGTGACAGCATCTAGGTGACGTAAGAGACCAGATGAGCAAGCCTTCAGCTGAGACCTCAATCCCTATTAAATCAAGCTATTTAATTCTAACCCTGGCACAAACCAGTAGTAATAACAACAGAGAGTTCTGGTCTCTTTTCTGAAGTAACTATTGTTCCCAAGGGTTTTCCAGGCTGTCCTCCTTTAAATCTGGAAATGGTTTCCTGTTCTACAAAGAAAATACACCTCCATTCAAGTGGATTTACAAGGGAAGAGAAGGGATGTGGGGGAGAACAAAGAGAAGGAACTGAGTCCAAGAAAGTGTGCAGGAAAAAGGGAACTGAGTAAAGAAGTACAACAGGGTTCATTCTTCTGACTTTCTATGCCACCTCCTATGCTTCTTCGGTCCAAATAACCTAGGTGGTCTATAAATAGTAACACCATTCAAGATGGAAGTTTACTTGAAGTCTAAGGATTTGCCACTGTCGGTGTTGAACGGGCACTGTTCATGACAGCTATGGTACAAAATAAGGATAAATCTGTGTAAGAGAAAGAGCAGCTTGAAATGTGACTGTTCACAGGATTACAAGGGGCAATGAGAAACCTCAATGCTAAACAACTAGTCAAGTTTCTCAAGACATGCACATTCCCCTGGAAGACATGTTAAAAGGAGCTAATAAAATGTATTCAAAACTAAAGCTCCTATGCACAGAAATGTGTTCGGAAAACACAAAAGCAATTACCTCTGATGTGACTGTCATAGAATCAAGAAAGGTCTTGAGCTAAACATGTGCCAGATACTGGAATGGTACCTCCACTTGTGATGCTTATCTAAAAAAAACCCCTTTTAGTCCTACCCAAACAGAACAGCTCATGTAAAACTATAACAGTCAAACACAAATGGATTTTAGAGCAATCTTTTACTACTAAGGTGTATTTTATTTACTCCTCTTAGTAATGTTCCTTACAGAAGGCCACTGACTTGACTTAAAATCTCCTAATAACACCTCCTCCAATGCAGATGTTGCCATGTACACAAGGCAAAAACTTGGTCAATCTGGAAATCTATCTTTGTTGACCACCATGACTGGATTCTAGTCAGATGTCCTAGAAACAAAGGTGATGACTTCACAGATATATTTCTTCCTGGTTGCCTGCCATACCAAAATGTGAAGAAGACAGAATATAGCAGGATTTTCAAGGGTTATGTGCTTGCTTTCATTCTTATGGATTTAAAAACAAAACAAAACAAACCCCCAAACTACCAAGCAATTCTGAGTGCTTTTTGATCCTTATCTAGCTGTCTCCACAATTTTCAGAAGAAAACCACCAAAAATTCAATAGTAAACAACCCAAACAAAATCTTACAAAATATTCATACTCCCCTTGTGGTGCTATATCCATTTGCATATATATGTAAACTTAAATACATACAGTAAAAAGGAACTGTTCATTTTCTCCTGCTCTTTCTTTCTTCCCAAATATTTTCTTTTTTTTTTTTAATTCATCAAGAATTAATAGTTATTTTCTTCCATTCTTTCACTTTGGGGTAAAATCTTTAAGTTTGGGTTTCTTTTCTGAAATTCCTTTAGGCTTCCATGCTCATTTCTTCAATTCAAGAAGTGTAACTCTTGGTGGAATGATTCAGAAAATTGAAAGGCGTTATGGATTTTGTATGTCAGCATCATCTTTTCCATTTGCTTGGATTTCATTCTGCTTATTCTTATTCACTCTGAAATATATACCCAGTACTTAAAATCCAATCTCCCTCTATTTGCTTTCTGACTGTACCTTGTCCTGATCTTCAACTGTTTTTCTGTTTAAGAAAGAAGAATCAATAAGATGATTAAAAAAGAAATGTAGAAGTGCTCAAGAACTGGAGAGAAGCAGCTCTTCTCTGGACATCTGCAGATTACTCTACACGCTTTGTGCATTTAAGACTGCCCCAGTAAAATGGTATTTTACCTGTGCCCAGCATGCTAACAAGATGACAAGAGAGATCATGTTCAACTTGCTTAGCTTTGCTATGAAGCCAATGAAGTTAAGTAAATTCTATTCTTGAAATAGGGAGATTTATCACCGTTTGAAAGACAGCCTAATTCCTCGAAAACCCCAGTGCTAGGCAGACACAAAGGGCTCTCATTGCCTTGAGAAACCTGAGTGAAACACCAATAGCTTCCACGTGAAATGGTATCAGAATTCAGGTCTTGTACCTATAGAGAAGGGTAAAATATAATAATGAATTATTCCTAATAACAATATATCTATTCCTGGGATGTACACCATAAAGGTCTCTGATATTAGCATATGTGCAGGCCATAGACACCTGTCGAAGGTATCATTTGCCATCATCTCAAATGCTGATTTTTCATTATCTTCTGCAAAGGAGCTAAGACCTTTCCTCATGGGATAAAATTCAAAGCATTTACCTTATTGAAGAACTTAAAACTCTCCCCTGAGAGAACAAGTACGGAAGCTGTCACTGGAAAGAAAGAGTTAAAGCAAGAAATAAGAGCAGAAAATGGCAATGTGTTCTGCTTCTGATCATTGATAGGAAAGAAAAGTAGTACTTTAGGCTATAGGCATAGTCATATGAAGTAAGAAATAGTTCTACCTAAGAGAACAGAGGTGTTTTAATGAATTGAGAAGGAAATAAAGTTCCGAGAAGGAAGCAGGATGACCTCGTCAGAGCCCCAGCTGAACTAAGGTATCACACTGAAGGAGGGATATTTCCAGTCCTCATTCTTCCACAGAATTAGGTGTGTGTGCCTGGAGGCTTAGTCTCACATGTACCCCACCCAGAGGGAACAATATCCAGCTGTTTTACTAAAAGAGGAAAAAATTAAAAAACAAACAAACTAACCAACAAAAAAATAAAACAACAAACTTGAACTTTCTGTGGGGTTGGCTCAGAGGCCAGAAGAGGGCACCGAGGCCAGTGGGTGCTGGGGCTGGCCATGCACACCCTGCTCGGCTGGACGCTGCTGCCCCACGCCCCCAGTGCTGAGCAGGAGCTAAGTCCTGCTGGGGACACAGCCTGCACCAGCTCTACTGGAGGCATCTCAGACTGCATCCTCAGGATGTACTTAGGTCGTCTCTTACTGAGCCTCTGGTGTTCAAGTTGAAGGGTATTTTCAAGTTCTTTTAATGCAGGAAGATGTGTTTGTGGGTGCTTTAATTAGCGGATTGACATAAACAGGCATCCACGGCTGGAATTATTCATTAGGAGTTGGGTGCCTAATTTCCTTAGATACTTTTGAAAATCTCACCCCATCATGTTTAATTAAAAATGTCAGATTATATCAATACTCAGATGTGTCTGCTGTTGGTCTCCCGAGAAGATTTCCAAAATCTACTTCTCATTCCATCTGTTTCTGACAGAGGAAGGACTGACTTGGCCCATTCTTGAACCAAAACATCAGCAAATAATTTAAAAGTATTATACACTGCAAATGTTATTAATCTCCTGAGTAGGCTTCTGAAACCTTACTTGGATTTGCATGTTCCCAGGTATCTTGTAAGCTACAAAGTGGGAAAACAGGCTATCTGCAAACACTAAAGGAGAGCACACTTATATGTAACCTGCATTAGACTACGATGTCCAGATTTGCTATGAAAACTACTTAACTTACAGGTGGGCCAGGAAGCAGATCCTTTTAAAAATCACTTTTAAAATCATACACACACCCATCCACTAGCACACACATATGCACACAGCCGTTCAAGTAGCCTCACAACGTTCTCTCTGACAGACATCTGTAAGGACAAGCTCTTTAGCACAGAAATTTGTTTTAGGTGAGAATTTAGGGGGTAGGGTGGAATTGACCATAAGTTTCCTCAAAAATTCCTTTATCCTCCTGCTTGTGTTTAGCTCCCTGGTAAGAAATAACCACACTCCTCAAGTATGACAGATAAGATTTGTTTGGTTTTGGTACTCAGCATCTCCTTTTTTCATAGAAATGCCCCAGCTTTTCCAGATCTGCCAGTTCAGTAGCACCAGAATTCAGGGACAAACTCAGTCCTCACTGTTCAAATATCTGAGCTCTCTGTTGGTAAATCTAGGGCACATTTACGATAAAAAATGATGTGCTGCCACTAGGCATCAAGGGGCCTACAAGGCTGGGCAACATCTACTTTTTCTATGTGTGTAACTCTACCTTTCCTCCTGTTTTGTTGTTTTTTTCAGTAGCACAAGTAATTTTATAAAGTGACAGTTTTAAAAAAATAACATCCGTTCTGTTCCCAGTCACATTGAAGGGCTACATTTTATCCCTCAGCCATTTTAAAGTTCAGCTGTACTTACTCTGGGAACAGGGGACGTCTGAGTACCCTTCCTCTGGCCACTAGTCTCAGGTGTCAGGTCTCGGTGGTCTACCTGAATGTGGCTCTCTAGGTCTTCAGCACTTTCAAATTTGACACTACACTCTGGACACCTCAGACTGCCACACGGTCTCTCGTTCACCTCCTGTGGAGTCAAGCCCGAGGACTGTCCATTGGTGCTCCTGGTCATGCATCCAGCACACAGGCCATAGGGAAGGCCGTTCACATCCAACTTTACCAAGTCCTGCTTGTTCCGGAACTCCTTCAAGCACAACGCACACTTGTAGAGTTTTTGCAAGGCCTGGCCATTCGGTGAGGAGGTTGCAGAATTTCCCGCCAATTTCTGCATATGGAACGTCCCATGAATTTTCAGCTCCAGGGTGGAGGTGACCGTCTGCATGCAGACAACACAGCGAAACCCGGTGAGGGAGTTTCTGAGATCTGGATGCATCTGGCAGTGCTCAATAAATTCCTCCTCGCTCTGCAGCGGCATTTTGCAGATCCGACACGTCCCTGTATCCAGACTCTTGCTGTGAGTGACTTTGTGCTCGGTCAGGGTCAGGAGCGATGGGAAGCGCTCCCCACAGATGGGGCACATGTAGTGCTTAGCTGGGCCTCGATGGGTCTGCATGTGCTCTCTCAGGCCATTTTCTGAGAAAAAGGTCCTTGAGCAGATATTACACTTGTGGCTACCCTTGATGAATTCAGCTTTCTTCCTAGAACAGTCATCCTCCCCAGGCCTGATGTTATGATCTCTCAAACGATGGTTCTGCAAGAGGACCTCCATAGTGTAGGCAGCCCCACAAATGTCACAGCCATACATGGGCTCAGAAGCATCCACATCATCCTCGCTGGCTTCATGACTGTTGGAAGTATCTGGATTCTTCATTAACATGTTCTGGATATCTGCCCCAGAATCCGTCTTCTTATTTGTTGGGGTCATGCCATTAGCTGTACCGTTCTCAGCGCTAGCGTCAAAAACACAATGCTTTTCCCGCAAGTGCTTTTCAAGCAAAATGATGGCATGAAAAGCTTTGCTACAAAACTTGCAGTTGTACTTTTTGCTATGGGTTGTGATGTGGCACTGCAGTTCTACCTCTGTGCTAAAGGTCTCACCGCAGAAGATGCATTTGTGAGACTTTGACGGATTCCCCAAGTGACTGTGCTTCACGTGAATCTGGAGATCCACCTCCTTCCTAAAATCCCAGTTACAAGCTGTGCAACGATACATCTTCTTTTCATTGCTATGCTTGACTGCCAGATGCACTTGGATAGATACCTTGGAATCAAAAACTTCTTGGCAAAGGGTGCAGTGATACAACACAAAAGTATGCATGTCCAACAAATGCTTCTGCAAATCATCCACCGAAGAAAACTGTTTGTCGCAGCTCTCACATACATAATGGGTTGAAGTTGTCATGTAATGTACAGTGAGATGTTGCAGAAGAGACTCCTGGGAATCAAAGTCTTCTTTACACTGAGGGCAAGACTGTTTCCTCAACAGCAACTCCAAATGCAACTTTAAATGGGTTTGAAAACTTTCAAAATTTGAGAACTTTAGATCACACTGATTGCATGGGTATTCACCATTAGACACTGAGTTTACACTAGCAGAAAGCCGTTGCCTTTTAGGGGAAGAGACTTCAACATCAGAAGACACTGGACTCTGCTCTGCTTTTGACTTCTTATTGTGTGCCAGAGGAATGTTCTTGTGGTTTTCTTTAATATGCTTTGTAAGCTTCAGGATGGAGCCAAAAATGGGGGAGTTTGTGCAATAAGGGCATGAATAAACTTCCATAAAAGACTGTGTTGGCTGAATGACAGGGGAATCCAATTTTGAATTTCCTACATTGCAGTGAGTCTGCTGTATATGCTCAGTCAAGGTTGCTTCAGTCAGAAAGCCCATGGAGCACTGATTGCAGAAGAAAGCATTGTTGCCATCTTGAGGGGTAGCGTTTGGGCCACAGTGAGTAATACGGATGTGTTCTTGTAAGCTATTGATATCTGCAAACATCTCCGGGCAGTAGTTACAGTGAAAGGCAGAAATGTTGCTAAACTGCATCATGGGATAGGCGTGGTTTTTGTGCACCTTTCTCACGTGTTCATTCAAGTTGTACAGTGTAGGCATGGAATCAAGGCAGATCTGGCACGTGTGGCTTTGCTGAGGTTTGTCTGCATGAATGGTCTTCAGGTGGATCTCCAGAACGGCAAGGCTGTTGAAGTCACGCTTCGAGCAGTACGGGCAGCTGTAAGTAACTTTAGACCAGTTCTGGCCATCCTCTCTGTCCACAGACCTGATTTTCTTTTGTCCTCTCAAAGGCTTTAATGTCGAATCTGGGGTGGAGCCTCTTTCCACCGAGGCGCTGGAGTCAGGCGTTGCGCTGCTCATGGATGCCACGCTCCCCAAGACTGGGTCTGGGCTAATGCTGTGATTGCTGGAGTCAGGTTGTCTGTGGCTGTCCAAGTGGCAGTAGACTTCCTCTACCGAAGAAAACTGCTCTGGGCACATAGGGCACTTGTGTTTTTTGTTGGCATGGGCTTGATGAATGTGTGAGAGCAGCGAGTTTTCGTCTGCAAATACTTCAGGGCAATGAATACACTGCAAATCTGCCTTCTCGGAAAGCTGTGGGTGGCGTGTCATTACGTGCTTCTCCAAATCTTCAGTCTGACTGAATGTCTCTTCACAGTAATCACACATAAAATCATCCTTCTTCACCTCTTTCTCAGTCTTTGCCATATGTTCCTTGTTCTTTTTATGAGCTTGCATGTGACTCTGCAATGAGCTGGTAGATGAAAACCCACGTTTACACACAGTACACTTGAATGGTTTGCTGGAGCTGTGGGTTTTCAGGTGAATTTTGAGGTGGTCGCTGCGAGAGAATGCAGCCTCGCATTCATGGCAATGGTACTTCTTATCCCCTGTGTGAAGCTTTATGTGGCGATCCCTACTCCTCTTGTGCTTAAAAAGCCGGCTACAGTAGGTGCATTTGAAAGGTAGTTTGTCGCTGTGGATCTGCTCGTGCCTTTTAAGGTAGCTCAGGCGAATGAAGGACTTATCACAAAACTGACAGGGGTACGGCAGGCCAGTCCCCCCTTCCTCCTCCCCGATGCCGAGATCACACCCATCTCCTATCATCTGAGTGGGTGATGCAACATCTTTGCTGGAGGGAGATGAAGCCACCCAGGAGAGTTGTGGGTCGTCATCACCATCTGTAATGGGAAAGCAGAAAGGAGATTAAAAACAATTCCCAGTGCATCTGTGAAATAAGGACAAAGCTCTCAACAACACTATGGGCTTCTGCTACTACAGCATAAAAAAAAAAAATATTCAACTCAAAAAACCCAAACCAAACCAAAACAAAAAAAAACGTTTTGAATTTCAAAGGAGGTTTCAGAAAGAGAAATATTTGTACACATAATTCACAAATATGCTAACATATAGTCTTAATAAAAAGCATTTTTCTTTAGCAGGTTTAACACCTGCTCACTGTACTGTAAAGCAATAAACAATGAATAAAGAGAGCAAAACACAATGTGCAATGAAGCAATACAAACATTTTGAAAAGCTACAGTGTTAAGTGATCACCTGTGATTTTGTGGGTCTTTTAAAGAGCTGTATCAAGATGATTTTAAGTAATGTCTCCATTAAACAAAATCCTTCACTTCTGTCTCAAAACTGGAACAGCGTGAAACACTGCTCAAAAGCAGAGTCAAACATCTAGGTGAAATACAAGCATCGGATTTGAGACAGCTCAAGAAAAATCAGAGAAGTGATCTGCACCATAACCACATTCATTTGTATGAAAGGTAATGTTGCCTGCTTGGTGCAAAACCAAACTAATTTTAAAAAGCCCAGAAAATCACCAGTGGAGATCTCAAGACATCACAAAAGAATCAGCTTCAGGATAAACCAACAATGGCCCAGCCTCCGTATTAATAAATATTTCCTTTGCTCAATATGAGGCTTTGGAAAATATTTTATAATTTGATATTACCATAAAGAAACACAGCACCAACTCCAGCAGCAAAACAGTCATTTTAGGAAAAATACATAAAACGTTGGCAGCTTTCATAAACAGAATTGTTAACAAGAAACAGAAGAGAGCGAGTTCAAATATTCCAATAAATGTGGAGATGTTGAGTGAAGGAAAAATGCCACAAGTCTGATATAAAACTGAACCTTGGAACGAAGCAAAAAATAAAATTCATCTAAATGAGGGAAGGCGCTGACCACATATACATTTGGAGATTCAAAAGAGGAACCGGTTCTCCAGATACATTGTCCTTATGAAACATTTAATGTTCCTACTTCAGCTCTTACTAAAACAAACCAATAAAAAAATCCCCAACTGTGCGTGTAGGCTGCCACACGCGCACTCCTTGTGCCTGCCAACTACAGAGTCACCAGGCAGAGAAGAGCACATGTACGTCGGAGAGGCTCTCAAAGAAAGGCTCAGCTAATGAGGATATCACCACGGTAAGAGGCTAGCTCCTGTGGCACCGTTCGCTTTGCCAAAGATCTTCTTTTTCATCCCAGGAAAAGAGAGACTGGAGCTACATTGGAAAAACTAAACCAAATAATCACACACCAAACAACTTTTTCTGCACACCACGACTGGCTGTTTCCAGGGATGTGCAGGTCAGTCGCCTGCTTCCCTTGCCCTGTGCTCCCCCATATAACTGAACCTCCTGCTCCAGAGTGATGCTGGACACCGAGAACACGCTTCCTCCCCCTACCGAAATGCACCCTGGCTCATCAGCAGGCACCCACACTTCTAAGATGAACAAGGTCCTTGCGGTCAACTAACTCCTCTGAGCCTGGCTGAGCCTGAGCGTAAAACATGGGCGACGAGCCCCTGATTTTTGCATAAACTTTTGTCAGGCTTCGTTCCCCCAACCATGAACTGGTCTCTCTCTGCAGCTGCAGCAAAGCCTCATGTTATGTTCCCAATTTAAGCCATCTCCGCCGCCCGCCCCGCTGCCGCCCCGCTTCGCTCGGCCCCTGGGGAGCCCCCGTTCCCCCGCCCGCCCCGTCCCCCCAGCTCTGCCGGGGCTTCATCCCCACGGACCTGCGGCCACGGGCCGGCGGAGGGAAGGAGG
>JAAGNO010010305.1:13818-30783 GCA_033439905.1 Ceryle rudis
ATAAGTCTGTGTGTTTTCAGAAGATTGGTTCTCATTCTAGTTAGCTGATCTAGAAGACTGCGTCGGGGAATATCATACGCATTCCTGAAAGCCTGTGGCTTCAAATCCTAGTTTTATAACAAAAAAAGCAACTTTCAGTGAGCCCATCACTTCTCATGCATAGAAAAATTCTTCTATGAACTGTAATAATGTTAACTATTAAACAAAAAATATTCTGAAGCACCTTCAGAGCTTCGTACGGCAGACTCAACGACTGTCTTTTCAACAAGACCTTATACAGCATTAGCACTTTCAGCTCCATTACAACTAAGCATGATAATTCCTGGATGAACACTGTCTTTTGCAGAGATTGTCACTTAAAACCAGTAATCTTCATTTACTACCATGGGATTTTCAAAGCATCCCAAAACCAAATGCAAAAAATAGCATTTACTTGTCTCGGTATTCATGCCTGTGCTGCACTCTTCACCCTTCAGTGAAAGTGCTTACACTTCCTTCCTCTACACCAGGTCCATAAAAGTTACCCATTTAAAACAGTTAAAATCAACTGCTTAATCCTGCAAGATTACTGTGCTGTTTACCTTGTTTAGAAGTCCTATGTGGAAGCCAGCAAATTCTTTAACATTCATTTCTGCCAGTCTCAGTGGAGATTCCCCAGTGATCCCTTGCAGCAGTTGCTTAAAATCCCTACTGTGTACCAAGGAGAGGCCACTGGAGTGGTTTTTCACTTTTATTCCAATTTCTTGTGGAACTTTCTTACCCACGGAACCTATTATCCGTTCCGACTCTATTTTTGTCTAAAATGGAATCACACCATAAGTTAAAGAATCAGCAGGCACTGCAGATTTCCAGTACAAAACACATAGAACATTAACAGAATAAAACTATAAATTAAGTTCCCAACTACCCAAAGGGGAGAACTACCTACCCAGGGATATATTGGATTACATAGATTAGGTCTCAAGTAGAAAGAAACCCTAATGTGCTAGCACACGGAAAAAAAAATATTTAGGCTGTACATTGAAATTTAGATGCCAGGAGAAAGTCTGTGAATATCCCTCATTTTGCTGCAAGTCTGTGACTCTTTTGTGTCCCTGAAGAATCATCTTTAAAGGGAAAGACCAAAAAAAACCAACCAAAACCAAACGGAAGGTGGGATGCCTTAAGTTACTGTACACTTGCATCTTAAACAACAGTGTTATTCAGCTACAGTAACATCATTTCAGATTTTATTTTTGAAACAACCTACGACTAAGGTTTGCAGTGTACTTTTTCTATAAGGTAAGGGAGAAAAGTCATAAAAGAACAGAAATTTGCTTCATTGGTAGATTTCTAAAAAAATATTACTTCTCCGATTAGCACAAATTTCTTATTACAGCTACAGATAGTTTTACTGTATTAAGCTTTAACTGTATTCAGAGTAAGCTGTTTACCCACTTGCAATACCTCCAAAAAACCCCAACCAACCAAAACCCCCAACCCCACAGTGATTGCAACCCACTTCCCCCTGATCTCATCCTCTGCAGGGTCTGCTTCGTTATCTGTGGGAAACTCAGAATTTAAGGACAGCAGGAGCACAGCAGAATTCTGGAATTGCTGTTCCCTGTACAGGAGCTTATAATGGATCCAACACATTTCAACTGTTTCCTGTGCTGAGAATGTCTGTGAAAACCACAGTAGCCATCTCAAGCCATTCCAACTCCTTATTGCAAATAAATAACATGCATTTGCATATCATTAAGTTACTGAAATACCACAGGAAGTTTTACGTCTAATAGATGCTCAGTCATTCAGAGGCTTTTGGAATCTATTTTGTGCATTCTTGAAGGTGGAGGATTTTTTTCTGTTCATTTTAAGGGCTGCACTGCTTCCCCAGTGACTTCTAGATATTAAACTACTGTTGTAAGCACCATCCTTGCTAAGGAGGCAGGGCTTTCAGACAGGTACACTTGAAGTGCCATTCCTGACAAACAGGAAAGGGTATGGAAAGACTATTTCCCACCAGGTCACGCTTAGCACATAGAATAGAGTTGACCTGAAGGAACCTCAGATATAAAGCTGGAACTGATGTTATCCCCCGTGGACAAGAACATACACGTTTTTGGGAATATACACATTGCCAAGGCACACATGGAAATAAACAGACTGAGAGCAAGCCTCTGACTTCAGCTGTGAAGAACAATGACAAGAGCAGTCATAAACCCACTCAGTGACAATCTTTGGAGTTTAAGGGTCTAGCAGATACTTAAAATATAGCTGAAGAGGTCTCCTTTGCACTCCCCTCCACCAGTTACAGAAGGCACAATCACTGGCTACAGAACCACTCTGGATTGATCCATATTGGCAGTGGAAACGCTCACCAGTCTTCAACGATCATATATGCTGTACACCCATACAAACTCCCACAGGGATAACTGCTTTATAATGAGATTACCACAAACTAAATAATCAACGCACTTCTAATTGCAAAGGTTTTATCAATACTACCTGTTGGCTGAGTTTTTTAAGGTAAGAGATAACACTGTAACTAAGTCCACAATCTAAATTATCTGATATCAGATTTGGAGCTCCCATCATCCTTAGGGCTTTCTTTAATGGCTATAAGGAAAACAAAATACACAATAGTAAGAGAATAAGTCTTTAAAAAAAAAATTTATAAGATCAATTACAGGAAGCTAAGGCACATGGATTAGTGCTCTAGCTTTTCCACTTTTGGCCACTAAAATTCAAGTCTATTCAGATAACGTGTGACATGAGTTTGGCAGTCTAACTAGCTCACAATGGACATTATGCCACATTACCAAGACACCGCACAACGTGGTGCCACTGGCAATTTCCACTCAAAGGCTCAGTACCAGAATAGCCGGGATGATGCAAGTCCATATTGAGGTGCATTGTCCAAGCTACATGTAAAAGGCGACACGGTGCCTCCGCCCACCCTTTATTTGGCCCAGCTTCAGTATCAGCTTCCCAAATTCTAGCACTTCATCCACATTAATAAACGAACAAATCTGCAATTTCCTTATCAAGTTACCAAAAAAAAAAAAAAGCCAAATTTGGTTTCTCTGAACAGTCTACGGTACTTTAGAGCAAAGCTTATTTAATATTTAATGACCAGAAAACATTTCATATCTTAATACAGTTACTATTACTCAATGTTACTAGAAATTTATTTACTTTTTAAAAACATTTAACCTGATCTACATACCTCTGCAAAGCAAAACATTTACTACCTAAAGTGTCATCATAATCATGTAAACAAAATTTACTAGGAAGAGGTATGATGCACAGGACTCTGGTCACACCAGCCACTATACCCAGGAGGATGAAATGAGAAAAAGAACATACCAGTAAGTAGTAAGGAGGCATTGTTTTTAAGTAGTTGTCAAAAGCCTGTCGCCACTTCAGATTTGGCTTAAGTTTGTGAACCTTAAACAAATCATCTGCAACAAGGAAAACAACAAAAAGCGTTTCATTTATATAGTCCCAGACCATTAGCAGTATCCAATATATGCCAGGTTCCCCCCCTTTTCTTCTCCCTCCACCCATCTCCCAAAGGGCCTTCCCCATAAAAACTGTTCTTAACCTTAGGTTCGAAGGATTGTGAATCCCCAGTCCTAGCTGCAGTAGACAATCCAGAACAAGTCCTCAAGGCAAACTTACAAGGTACACCACACTTCAATACTGCACACAACTACTAGCAGCATGGAAGGTGCAACAGATCCACCTGTTAAAAGAGTTTCACCTCCCTTGGCTCTCTCTTGCATCATCAGGGACTCCCTGTGTCTGATTAAACCAAACAACATTCATTTGATTCCATTTCCATTTTCAGCCCAGCTTTCTTTTTTTCAACCTGTATAAGGAATTCTGGTCTCCAATAAAAAACATTCTTGGGCATTAAAGAAAAAAAAAAAAAAAAAAAAAGGAAAGAAAAAAGGAAAAAAAAAAGAAAAACCAAAACGGGAAGCCCCCTGGTCAGCTTTGCTGAGCTGTGCTGGCAGCAGCTGCTGCCCCGAGCAGAGAAGGGTGCACCTCCAGCCACACTGCCTGCCTCCTGCCAGAGACGCAAACTCGCCCACAGATAGACAAGAGACAGTAATCAGCTACAAAAACTTTAAGAGAGGGGCAAGCAGACAGATTATTTCCTTTGGATACTGTTTCAGAAGTACCTTGCTTGCACTAGAGATGTGCATATTGCCATTTAGGAATCACTGAGTTCAAGCATGTACCTATTTGCTGTGCACACTATAAACTGTAACAGTGATCTCTAAATACCAACAATGAATACAGTATCCTGCATTTTATAATTTGGAATTATGAATTATCAATTGAAATCAAGGTTCTCCTTAGTAGGGCTGTAACACGCTGGCAAAGCGAGGCTAAAGGAAGGATATGCAGTACTGGAGAAAGGGATGGGCAAAAATTAACTGGGGAGAGCTGCAGGAGGCAGAGATGCACAGAAGAGGGTGTGCAAAAGACAGATGCAGCAAGGAAATTGTTTCCTCCAGACTGAGCTTTCAGGAAGATATATTTGTAGAAGAAAATTTGACTTGCATAGTGATCTGCACAAATGGAACAGATGTTAAGAAACGATTTTCCAAGTTCTCACAGTCAAACCACACTTAATCACAGGTATTTTCCAATCTAAATTAATTCTGTATCACATGTAAAAACCACGCTACAGATGCTACTTATTCTCCTTCCTGGCCTGAAGGAAGGGGGGTGGAGTTTGAGAGGACAAGTTAGAACTCCATTTAAAACCTCAGTATACCACACGCTTAACACTATTATCCAAAAGAACCTGTGATGCTATCATGACATATGGCAAATATAAAATATCCATTCTTATCTTATAGGCCTATTGGCTTTTTACAGTAAAATGGAAGTTAAACCTATATCCCTCTCCCAAAAACTAAAAAAAAGGTAAAGTGTTCAGTATTACAGGATGTATTTTAAAGTCTATGAGTTGGTTATCAGTACAGCTTGAACCTTAAACTCCTTATCAGCACTTTATTACTGTCTCGCTTCCTGCCCTGTGAAGGTTTTATATAACCAGTATATTACCCTGCAGCTCAAGCACACAGCCACTCTGAAAGGGCACGGACATTCGTTAACGCACAGCGGCCCAGATAGCCATGACTCTTAATCCATAGCATAGCTGCTGTCTGAGAGGTCAAATGCAAAAGCACCTCCCTGATCTTTGCCATCCAAGTAAGAAGTTCTCCAACCTAAGCAGAGCTTCAGCAAAGACTTTGTCTATTTAAAATGAGAGCCTCCCCACAGCACGAGCTCACCCCAGGAACTCCTACCCTCTAAAAGGAAGACAGTCATGGTAGCGAACACAGCTATGAGTTTCAAAGAGAACATCTCCATCATCATCTTACCTGCCTCTATTGCAAGAGTTTGAGACATATGCTAACAGCAGATTGCAAAATCTGGGCTGCACAAATTATTTATATCAATAAGCAAGCAAACAGTGATCCAGTTAACTACATCTTTCATAGATTAAATCCCAAACTTTTGTGGATAAAATCCAAAAGTACTGAAAAAAAAAAATCCTTTCATACATTAGTTTTAATCCAGCCTATACACTTTCAGATACTACTCTCTGTATAGTACACTTAATGCAGAATTATTTTTACCTCTATACTCAGAGGGACCTAAAAGCACTGGATAATTGGGAACACACTATTAAAAACCACTAGGAAAGGGCCACAAGCTGCAACAATTCAAGAGATCAGGTAAAATTACAGACAGACCAGTTAATTTAAAACTGTGTTGCAAAGTCTTTATTCACTTCAGATTAACGTACAGAACAACCAAATCGTGACAAACAGGGTACCAACACATCTTTAATACCCTGTAACCACGTAAGGGGGCTTGATGTACTTTCAAGCTCAGTGAGCAGTTTAAAGAATGAGCATGAGAGAGAATGGTTGGCAGGTAATCTCAGTAGTTCAGCTGGAGCCTAATTACAAGAACAGTTCATGTGACAACAGTCTAGTGGTGAGTGACAGCTTGCACCACATAACCCAAAGTAAAAATGCTGATGGGTTGGTTTATGTTTGGTTTGGGTTTTTTTAAATCACCACTCACATTAAAAATTCCAGTTGACCAAGTACACCACCATTCCCCACTGACTCCTCTAATTCCCTGAGCTTTCTAATGACTCCGCACTAACAGATACACTCCTTTGTTTTAAGCACTGGAGACTCAAGATTTTACATTCACAGCAAGCAGTATACTTCCCTGCAAACAATGTAAGCAAAAATAAGACACTATGATGTAAAACAGTATCCAACATTTAAAAATAAATAAATAAATAAAACCAAAACCCCACCACTATCCTGGCCCTCTTTCCACTGATAAAAATGTCTGGCTCTCTCTCCCAGTGCCACAGCAGGCTGCATTCACTTTTGTGAGACAGACAGCCCTTGGTTTCCAAAATACTAAATCATGACTTGCACGGTCTCTCAAGGAGCGTGTAAAAGCCTCAAAGGAAACTGTCCACACTGCAGTCCTTCACGGGCAGACATTTTCTAAATACTTATCCTTCTGCATATTTAGAGCCACAGAGAAAGGGTATTAACCATGTTCTCATGGCATTTTCATCACGGCTGTTTCACTGACACTCACAATGAATAATCACTCCTGTTGCCCAGCAGTGCCTGCCCTCCCCTGCTAATGCAGCTAAGATCAGCCAAGGAAACATCTTGAGCAAGGCACAGGCATTTAGAAGTATACCTCATCTTTGCTAAGCTCTCTCTCTAACCCCTTGTTTGCCTTCCATTTTATTAACTTGGCTGTACATTTTTTTTTTTATTATTTTTTCCACAGAGTAGTATATCTTAAGTACAATAACTTTGGTAGTATCAGTTAAAGGCAACAATCCTTCAAGAGGATTTTTCTGTAATCTGCAGGCCAAACATATTCAGCATCAAAGTACATCAGTATCTATCTGTGAAAAACACCACACCAAAAAGCTGCACTCCACCCTCTCAGTTTTCAGAGCAAACCACCACCCAAGCTAGTCACGATTCCTCTTTAGCCTTTCCTACGAGAGCAAAAAGGAGCTGCTAGCTCCAACAGCACGACCCAACAGCACAACGCTGTCTTACCTCCACAGAAGAGCTAGAGACCAGAATTTTTGTCAGACAACCAATTTACAGTAGTGCATGGGTCAGGTTAAAACACACACAACACAGACTGCGTGGCTTCACTGTTTGATGAAGTCTCTTTAATTGGCTCCTTTCTTTACAAAGCTTCAGGTGCTAAAAGCAGACCCACTAAGTTACAAGCTAGGAGAGGCTACAGCATTCCCAAATCCACACTTGCAGAAACTGAGATGTAAAAATCACCAAATCTATAGGACGTGGTACAACTTATCTCCTTCAGTCATGGACCACTACAACTTGTTTCAGTTTGCTCCAGTGTCACCTGCAAGGCTTCTCATGCACACCTATCTTACCTGTCTTTTAGGGCTGTCTCTTACACTATTTTCCAAAACCAGAATTAAAACTTTCCCTGCTCAAGAATGCAGGAAGTAAACAAAAACACAAGGAAAAAAAAAAATCTTAAGCGTCTTGCTATCTGTTTATAAGGTTCAACACACATAAATCACTTGATGGGACCGTACAAATAACACGTTTGCAAAATGGTTGTTCTGGCTTTGTCTCAAAGAGGCACTAGAAGGAACAAAGAGCAATTATCCACGGTACTATTCCAAGGTAAATCCCAGCCCTTCAACAACATTTTACCAGTAGGGCAGCAGCCACCAGAACTGCACTGACGCGACAATGGGAGGAGTTGTGGCTGAGCAGAGCAGACTTCTGGGCTTGGAGGTTCTCACATCCTTTTTCATCTGGGTTAGAGTAATGAAATGTCATGGTTTACACACTCAGATCAGGCCTCTGCTGAACCATCAGTATCCACTACTGGTATGTACTAAGACAGGCACAGAGGAAGTGTTTAAAACCAGAAGTGACCCCTACCTACCCACAGAGACACACACAGAGTCAGATTTTTTTTAAAACACCTACAAATAATTTAACAGGAATGCTGCTCATCTTTATCGTGTTCTGTGCTGCTAAGTAGAAAGGGGTGAGATCTGCTTTCGTATTTTGTGTATGTTCCACAGACCTTAATTCCACCGTGCCTTAGAGACCAAGGATAAACAAAGCCCTGGAATGAGATCTGAAGGTAACCCTTTGTGTATGCGTTTGTGTTAACGATAGGGAACACACAGTGTTTGTGCTTTACAACTCGGGCAACACGGAAGATCTGCATTTTCCTTTAAACAGTCTTCAGAAATTTAAGATGTGGGATACTCGGTGACTAAACTGCAGAATAGCACTACACAGACTGAAAAAATGCCTTTCTCCAAAGAGTAGGAAGAGCTTTACACCCCTGCAAAAAAGGCAGGGGGAAGACAAGAGCTGCCAGGGAAGACACAGCAGAACTGCAAATGTCAGCATTAAATGAACAGGGAAATTCATTTAGTATCAGTGATGGCTTTTCAGCTAGTTGATCTGCTGCAGTAATTCAGTAGCCACAAACTCACAGAAGCTCTAATTTAGTCTACAAGTATCCTACTTTGCACACTTTGGGACAATTATTAGGCTGTATGGGTGACTATGTAAGACACATCCAAATCAACGACAAGCACAAACTGCTTCTTTTGGTTACGCCCAGGACTGTGAAAAAGCATTCCTGAGCTGTGTTGTGGTTGTTTTCTAGAAATGAATGGAAAATCCTGCGTGAGACAGTAAGAGTCCATGTCAATTCTCTTGATCTGCAATGTTGTTCCGTACCACTAAACACACCCACAAAAACCAGAACAAAATAAAAAAAGCCTCACAGCATCTGCAACTAAAAGGGTTAGTAGCACCCAGGAAACTCTTCTCTCTGCCAATTACCTTTATGCCAGAGCCCTAATAGCCACAATTATTATGGCAGTTATTCACACAGCATGTTTTCATACCATCTTTCCTGTGGAAAGTAATTTCATTGTGGGAGTGAAAAAAAACACTGGTCCTTTGGGCAGGGAAGAAATGCAGAGTGCTCCACTGCTCAATTCCTTCTTACTGCTCTAAACTGCGTCGGGGAATTCCCTTTTCCCAACACCCATGACAAACACTGCATCTGATCTTCCAGTAAAAAATTAGCTGCTACAAGAGCAACTGCAAAACCTGGGTACACCACACCCTAAATGAGGGAAAAGAATGGAGGTTGAAGCTTACTCCAGGTTAAGGAAGAGGCTACGTGTCTAGGAGGTGAACAGCATCAAACATGCACTGGAAGCAGGTAGCTCTCCTCCTCTGCTGGAGAGAAAAAAAGGGAGAGGGGGTATGAAAATCCTCTCCTCCCAAATTATGTTAAAGAGTTTGCAACATTCTCTACTCTCCGATCTCCATTATTTTATAATGTCTCAGACTAACGCAGAACACCAACCGTTATTGTTTTTCTTTTACTGTGAAGTAGCTGCATTGGCAGACCAATGTAAATTTATTACCTACCTAACAGTGGAAGTAAAACAGGATAGTTGTAAGGCATCACAAAGAGGTTTACACAGGTTAAAGTAGTGCTTGCTTTTAAATACCCGAACGGATGGCCAAGTTCGCTGTATTTTCCACTGCTACTCACAAATACCTGATAAAGAGTAAGAGATATCACTGTATTAGAATAATATGAAGAATATTAAGCATGGGCCATTTCAAAATGAAAATCAGTCTGAATCCAGTTGCATTAAGACAGCAAATTATCAAGAACAGACAAGTTTAAGGTTGCACACATCAGGATGAGCATGCACTTGCATTCCCCAGTCAAAAGACGTGCAGCATTCAGTGTACCACCCCCAGTCAGTGTGGAAAGGCTCTTCACAGTATAAGTGCTTCAAGTGAAACTACTTCACAATGGTGCTCCGAGGTTTTTTGGAATTATTTAAAATAGGCTGGGGGACATCTGCTGAAGGTATGTTTAAAAACAATGTATTTGAAATTAGACTTCTGACTCAAAAAACTGCATTAATAAAATTGACAGCGCTGATAAAAGAAATTAAAAACTTTTAAAGCACAGAAATAAAGCAAACCAAATATTCAAGAAACATCTTTTAATTATGTCAAGTGTCAACATTCTTAACATTGACTTTTTGAGTTTGGGATTTTTTTTGTTAAGTGTATATATACAGGGGTATTAACCTCAAAAAACAATAGATGACCACGACTATTCCAACAGGACAAAAATGGTACACGTTCTTATTGGGACAGTCAGCTCACACCTAACCAAAAACCAGTTATCCTGAAGAAAAGTTAACTTTGCTGTGAAAAGTGGTTTTCCTCTATTTTTTTAGAGTGTAAGGAACAGAGTTTGTTACATGGTTTCTATGACAATGAGCCTATTTTTCCTAGTTCATAAGGTTCTGATATGCAGCTGGGAGAAGAAAGGCAGTTTTTGAAAAAGAGCAGAGTAATTTTAATAACTCAGGCATATAATGTACCTATGAATGCTTAAAGGACAATTTTGAAATTAAGTTTATTACAAGTAGTTTCATTTTTTTCTTCTGTATATACATGCTACATTTTCAGTTGAGTTGCAATATTTTTTAGGGAAACAGAAGCATGAAAGAGAGAGCTCCAAACCCATCTTTCCAGCTAAACTATCAAACTACACAAACTCCTGGTGTACATATTAAGCCCTTCTTTACAAGAACACCATTGAGAAGGGAATTACAGGCCTTATTTTGTAGAGGATGCAGAAACAACTCAGCCAAAAATGACAAAAGGAGCATGTAACAAAGCATTTCAGCATCAGAACTTTGACCCCTTGAAGGCCAATCTAGTCAACAAGATCAACGGCTTCCACTCAATTCCCATTAACAGTTTCAACCACCTAGTGGAACTGTTTGCAGCTGTTGATTTGGTAACACGATTGAGATGAGAGCTGGGCTTTCCCTGTAAGCAAACAGAAGCCTACAGAGAATTTCAATTTAGCCAAAAATGGAACCTGCAGGACACACTTCTTAGCAAAATGAGGTGGACCTAGAAACAGAATTAAATGACATTACAAAGCCTGCAGAGGGAACACTCATTCTGACTTCCAATAATTCTGTTAGAAAGGAGGTAACTGAAACCTTGACACATTTATTCTCATCAACTGCGGAGTCTGTAACCAGACCCCAATTCTCCAGGCTTACAAAGACTAAAATACCTTAGGATGCCCATTTCTAGAATCAAATAAAAGGCGAGTACCTGCCAGCAGGTATGAGGAGACTTTCGCTCCAAGATGTACTGTGTTAAGGGTGAAGGCTCAAGCTCGTACTTGTCAAAAGGAAGCTTGTCTATTACCATTGGCTCACAATCAACACAGGAGAACCTCACAATAGGGTGAGCTGTGCGCGGAGGCTAAAAGGAAGAGGAAAAAAAAAATGTATCATCTGTCTAGTATTTATGGTAAATAAATCAATTCTCTCTTAAAAAGACGTAATTTACCATTCTATAGGCTTAGACTCTCAGTTTCTACAATTTCCTTTAAAAGAGAAAAAGATACAAGCTCTCACATAAGAATATACATTAAAATATAGATTAATTCTCTAACAAAAAAAAAAGCCACACACACATATACATCCCACCACCAAGAGAATGTTAAGATTCAACTACTTCTCTTGCTATTTAAAAGCTTCCATACCAATCAACCTATAGTATCACAGACAGGATTGAAGAAAAAAATTCAACTCTGCTTCCCAGCTTCATGTTCAGAGGATTGCAGATGTGAAACTGTGCTCACTTCACCAAGGGTATCTCAAGATATTCCCTGCCAAATCTGGTTTGGGTTTTTTTTTTTCCCCCCTCTTCAGTCTTGAAGGGTGGGGAACAGTACCTTGACCACTTGCAAAGTACAGAAATAGAACACGCCTAACAAGAGAGACAGCTTTAGCAAGGCTAATAAGACATGTCAAATGTATGATCATTTCAGTAAGGAGAAATGAATGCTGGTTCTCCCTCATTTTCTGTATGGGGTCAACTCTTCTGTTTCAGTTTTAATTCTTCCTGCTAATGAAAGAAGAGTCCATGCATGAAGAATACCAAGCAGAGAAAACATGATTGACCTTCTATCAAAACCAAATACTCCTTTTTCCACATAAACATATTTTACAAAGCTTTGATTAAAATGTAATAGGCTCGCTATGATTTGTGGTATGTGAAGTAATTTATAGTTAAATTTTATCATCCTTTAAAAAACATTTACCAAATCAAATAATCATATACATGAAAGTGTACCCTACAAATGCTAAAAATATCACTGCATACAGTATCTACATGATACCATTCTGTGTTAAAAATAGTTTTAATTACCCTTTTAAAGCAAAGCCAGATCCTATTAGTAAATAAAGTAAAAAACTACTGTAGTGTTCATTTTCAGTCTGTTTAATTAGGTGTAGATTTTTTTTTTTTTTTTCCCCAGCTCTTATTTTACTTACCAGTGTTGGTGAATTCTGATCAGGCCAAAAAGATTCTGGGATTGGCCAATGCCCAACAGGAACACCCGTTTTAGGGTTAGGCCGTACATAAATGAGCTTATGACAACTATGCCACGGTTGAGAAGCAAATGAATTGATGGGCCTGGATGAATCAACAAGTCCATCTAAAATTTAAACAAAGCAAAATAACAAAAAAGAAAATAAAAAGCTACATGCATGCATTTGTCTCCCAGCAAAAATTTTTCTGCATTAGCAACCTATAAGGTGTTTCATTACAATTGTTTCAAAGACATACAGATCTTTATATCAGTGGTTGAAAAAAAACCAAACTATACATCAAAATGTAAAATACCAAAAATACCATCACCTGAGAAACAATAACATTTGCCCACATGCACCCTACCTGCTCCTGTGGCATAGCCATTAGGAAATCAGTGCAGCGAGGCATATTCACATACTGTGGAAAATGGTATTTGCTTAAGCTTAGTACTTTACATAGACCTGACAGGCAACGGCAACCCTGTTGGCTTTAGCTCTGCTGCACCTGTAAAGCTTGGTAATTTACAGTTTTTCTACATGGGATGCAAAGCTGACTGCCACTGACACCAGTGAAAACTGAAAGCGGAGAAAAGTTTTATGGAAAAGTTGGATTTATCTTGCTGGAGTAGCTTTTGTCACATTTTTAATTAGTAAGAATTCACAGATCCCACTTGTCTACCGGAAAGACCAGCGTCCTCCACCAGTCCACTGCAGTGTACAAGCACAGACCACATCGAGGACAAAAAAATTTTGCAGTAGCACAGAATTTCAGCGTTACCTTTCAAAGACTGCTCTTCAAACAAACAGCACAGCAGAGATCACCCATTTAAAGAACTGTCTTCCTTTTAAAAGCATTTTACACTATTTTCCCTGCATTAGACAGCTGGCCAATAACACTGTGCAAAATCCACCTTTCAGACGCCTATCGCTTTGGCTTCTCTGCATTATATACACACTGGTTTTTATAGCTGTGGTAAATCCCATCACATTTCTCTCTAGTTTAGGACTTTCTCAAATCATGTAAAGATTCATATCCACAGTGCATCAACATTTAAGTAAAAAAGTCAACTAATTTCACCAGTCTTTTTGCCACACTGAAGAACATTTGGTCCAAAAGAGACACAGGAATTTGCTGAGGTGTTGTCCTGCACAGCATTATAGGAAAGCTTTCCAATAAAATGACATTTAAGTAAGCAAAAGGAGAAAAAAAAAATATATATATACACAGCAAGAAAAAGGTGATTCAAAAATGAAAGCAGGAATAAAGCTGGCTATGTTAGGATGCTAAAAGCTACTTAAGCTTCTGACATTCCAGGAACATCCTCCTTTCGTAAATATAAACCGGTCAGATCTCTCTCCTTCCTTTCAGCCACGAATTTCTGCAAATTTAAAAAACTGCTCCACATCAAGAGTGTGTTTTCCTCTTGCCCGTTACACACTTCACTTGCAGCTGGAAAAATGAATCCTTGTTCTTTGCACAGTTTTTCACTTGCAGCTACGAACATTCCACTGAAACTTACTGTGTTGTGATCAACCAGCAGAATGAAAAATGTCTGGCAAATTAAGCACTGAGATTACTTTAGACGTGTTCAAGTGTTTAAACACAATACTCATGGATTTGATTATTTTACACCCGAGTCTGGCTTCCATTATTTTAAAACCAAGTCTGACAACACTGTAATTTCAACTTTACTACTTCCTGCAAATATTTGCTTTCCTCTGTCCCCAAAAAAGAGGTGAGAAAAGAGTGCCAGGAGACCTAGCAGGCAGGTAGATAGTCCACACAGATATGTGCAAATGCAGCACCATTTAACTTAACCGAGGACTAAACTAACACTTGTGAAAGTGTAACAAAGACAAGACTACACAAACAGACATACAACCACGCATCCGTTATGTGGCCCATCCCAAAGCAGGTCCATTATGACTAAAGAGATACCAGAGCTCTATCGCTGAGGCATGTAAGCTTCATAGCTCAACTGCTTTTTTAGAATGTATTAGGCATCTGATGCATCCTGCACACTGCAGCAAAAAGCTGGTAGGAAAAGACACTGAAGACCCTTAAGGGCGTTTGCATGCACACAAAATATTTCTTCTTGAACATCAGGGGAGGAAAAAAAATAAAACCAAACAACAAAACAACAGTTACTGTACCTTCTCCAATAGGAGCCGGATCTGGTCCTGACTTTTCAAAGTTAATAACAACTCCACTTTGGACTTTTTGCACTAGGGATTCTAAACATTGATTCAACATTCTTTGTGTCCGAACACAATAAGAACGACCTATGCAAGAGATAAATTACACAGGGAAAATATGGAATCAAGTTTTGAGTAATCTTCATTAAGATGTTTTATTACCTTAAGTCACACTGCCAAGGCCTTCTTCAGTTTTACACAAAATAATAGCCACAAACTTATGTAAAAGGCAAAATACTTTTAAGACGCAATACAACCAAGGAAATAAAAACCAGCCTGCTGAGCTTTCACTCATTAGTAAGAGGCCCTTAAGACTAACTCAGGTTAGTCTGCAGCCAAGTTTATGAATTCCCTTAAGAACATCTGATTCCACCAGGTCTATGTAAGCTATCTGCTTTCATCTACCAAACCTTACCAATTCCTATACACTCCCAAACTTCCCCTCCCAGAAAACTTTTTTTTTCCCCCGAGCACCAGTTAAAAAACCCCAACTGATTAATATCTCAAAGAACTGGCTCCATAATTAATTATTTTAAGATTAAATATAGCTTATTAGTCCTGCAGCAGAGCTAGCATCTCAATAATACTTGCCCCACTCAATTCAACATTTAAATAACAAATCTCACAACTGAGCAAAGCCAACCTCTGGAAGGACAAAAGGACAGTCTAAGACATTTTCCAATCCCTCCTACTGGTGCATTAAGAAAATTCTCTCACATCTAGATCTGAAATAGGAATATAGTTCTATTTTAAAGTTTCCTATGCTACTGGAAAGCAAGCTCAAAGCACACCACACAGATTCATGGACACCAAGTCATGGAGATGGAGAAAACAGCAAGAGGTGAAGTTGAATCAAAGGAAAATAAATACTTTTAAGCAAATACCAAACTTAAACCAAAGCAAAGTAACACCCAGTTACCTCCTGTAACTTCACACATCTGTGTGATAGCAGATTCATCAGTAGGCACACTCCCAAGCTGCTCTGGTTCAGCAGATGCAGCTCCTGGCAAACGCAGCACTAGAGCAAACAGCCTTTGATCCCAACGGAATGGTTCTTTGGTTAGCTCACTTCCAGGCAAAGGAGAATTCAAAGGAAGATGAAGCTGGTAAAGAAGGATTTAAGAATATTTTCAAGTACTTGACAAACTAATGCTCAAATTTATTCTTTACTCTGTAAAGCACCCTGTTTATCACCTATCCACTAATTTATCTGAACTTATAGTCTGGAAACCCACGTGAACTATTAATTTAGTGGCTGTGCAATAACAGCATAGCCAGTTTCTGTTCTCTTCATTACAGAACAGGTTGATGAAGCAGAATTACTATTACCAGGAAAAAAACCAATATTAATCTCAGCATAGCACCAACTTCCATAACTTGTAAGAATTTAATGTAAGTTTACCTCCTCTTGAACTCCAGCTGTATTTGTCAGCTTGTTTCCATCTGTGATGGTAATCAAAATAGATGGCTCCAGAAAGAATGGATTCCTTCCCTGGATACAAAAACACAGGAATGCCAAAAGTAACCTTGATACTCAGTTATAGGCTTATATTTTTATCATCAGAAAATAAACATCTTACTGTTTATTATGTTATTTATGAGCAATCTTCCAAAATAATCCTGTAATTTTCTTTCAGTAGTTGTAGAGCCATGAAGAATTACTCGAGACATGCTACTCTGTCCACTCACACGCACACCCTAAAGAGTTTTAGAATTACTAGTCTTTTTCCTCCAGTAAGAGTACAAGACCCATTTAGCCCACAAAAGCAGTGTATAAATTGGTAATAATACAGAAAACTCAAGAGTTTCATGATGACAGTGGGTCAAAAACCAGAGTATTTTTACCTGATCCCTTCAATTGTAAAAGGAAGTCAGGGCATTAACTACAGATAACGTAAAACTGCAAAGCAGATTTTGCTGCAATCCAGTTTACATGCACCCATATAGCAACTGTGTATCTACAGCCAGGGTCATTTATACTACTGCTTTCCTGAGAGGTCAATAAGGAACAAAGTGCAAGTATATTCCAGGGTATGGTCAGTAGATGTAATAAAAAAACCACCAACCAAAACACAAACCCACCACAGTTACCAGGTCAAGTTTTAACACAGAGCTATCCACAATATCTTTACCAAAAAAAAAAAAACAAAAACAAAAAGTAAAGTGGCAAAACAAGCATGAACCACCAAAATGCCTCCCACACTGTAATAGAAACTTCAAATGTGAGTTCAGTATCTCACTTCATTCAGTGCATG
>JAAGNO010010305.1:30883-41337 GCA_033439905.1 Ceryle rudis
AACAACCTATATGTAAATACGGGCCACACCAGTGTCATAAAGAAGTACTCTGCTCTGGAAAATTTTTAAAAAACACTTTTAATGGTGAAATGGGGGTAGTCAGGGAGATTCTCAAGAAAAAACAAAAAAAAAGACGGAGGGGGGAAAAGGGAAAGAGTTCTTTTCCACAAAAAACATTTTTTTACAAAATAAAATTTAGACCGCCTCGTGGGGTGGAAAAAAAAAAAATAAAAAAAAAAAAAAACCCCACACCATGGAAAAATAAAACAGTTGGAATGCTATGTAGAGATTTGTTACCTGTCCATAGTTGTCTATTCCAGACACTAATCTATTGAGATTTAACAAGTCAAACGATGACCTGAGTGCCTGACCAAGGGTTGTTAGTCCCGAAGCCTGAAGATTTTTCAGTTCATTCATAAACGTCGCGTGGTTTTCCTTCCATCCAGCCTATTACATAAAACACAAAACTATTCAGTTATTTTAACAACAAACTGCAGTCAACTGTAAGTTATCTCCCTTCCCACCAAAACTTAGGTTATATTACCGATTAATGGTACAGTGCATTATTTACATGCTACATACACCTAATCCATGTATGGGCAACATGATGTGCAACATACAGTAAAACCTGCAGTGGGAGACTCACAGAATACACACACTGTCAAGCATTTGAAAAAATTTGTAAATACCCAGCTCTTCCCATGAAAACTGTGGTAGAGGTGACGCAGTTAACAGAAGTATTTGGATTTATCATGTATTTTATTAGAAGAAACTTAAATTCGGAAATCAGCAATGCAGCTGCCAAAGTAATAGCACTGCTAAAACAAAGACAGGGGCAGCGTAATGTTGCTGCTGCTTCTGTCGTACACCCATCCCCCTTTCATCTGGAAGGAAAGAAAGGATACATGTGCAACATGTACTAACGCAGGAGTGAAAAATCTAACAACCACAGTTATCAAGCAAAAAAGATAAAGAACCAGTAACAGTGACTGCCATTTTTGCTCCTGGTCACACCCACCCCCTTCCACAACTTCCTCAAGTAGGACGCACACAAGCATATTAAAAAAAAAATCCTAATCAGCTCTTCTGAATTTATTACATGACTCTCACTCAACTTTTCCATTTTTCTTGTATTTGCTCCACACAACCCCCTCCTGGCTCATTTCATGCCTTTTAACAGAGTATCAAGCACCCTCTGTCACTTCTGCATTACAAAACCCCTGCCTTTCTCCCACCTTGCTATTTCAGCTGCCAGCCCTCTAACTACAACTCTTCTGTCCTCACTTCCCAGCATAAAACTTTCTATGGAGTTGCAAACACTCCACGTAACAGAGAACCAAATCACTGTTCAGAGTGTCTCAGTATCACAGCTGGAAATTGTGGAGGTCACGGAAGAAGCTGTTATTGCTGACAATGCCTGCAGAACATTCGAAGGAACAGCAAAAACTGATGAGGATGGATCAGTCCTACCAAGCAGTCTGGATCCCATGGCAAGCAGAGCTTCGACACAGTAGCACCAGTTGTGATTCACATACCCTTCTCTTAAAGTGTGGTATGCTGCAGAGTTCAGAAGGTACTTTAGAAAACACAAGTTGACAGGGAATTGGTGCAGGACTTAAGCTGCCTCTACTGAAACAAGCAAACCTAGAAAACCCCAGACACCCACACAATTATCAGCCTTGCTAGCACATCTTACTCTCAAACCATTCTTGCGGTAAGCCAGCAGTTACCCACTCAAGCTAACTATCATCTGGCACCAGAGACCTTTGTGCTCCACAAGGAATTTTAGTTAGGCAGACAGGGAGAGAATCATTCCAGACAGCCTGCCTTTTTGCTGGGACAGCCTCTGAGTGGGTTCTCTCCTCCTCAATGCACTGGGCTCAACAGCAATCACCTGCTGACTACGCCATGCTGTGCAAGAACCTGAAAGGACAGGATTTTCCTGGGCTTTTAAAGCAGCTACATACCCAGTGCCAATCTCTAGCACCTACTGGGGGCTGCGGAGAGGGTCAGAGGATTGAGAAGTTCAGAGCTATAAATGAATATAAGGATGGAGTAGAAAGGAAGGACATGAGATGATCAATGTCTCTGCTGAGCTCTCAGGCCTAAACCAGGAGGACTTCTTTTCAGAATAATGAGTTATCAAAAACCAGGTTTTGATTAATTTTAGCTCCCTTGAACCACTTCTTCAAACCTTAGAGGAGAGAAATGGGAGCAGGAATGGGGGGGGGAGAGAACGAGAGATCTGCAATGGGGCAAAGAAAGAGCAGACTTTAAGCAGGCCTGGCCCAGCTTTACCATCACACTGCACTTAAAGCTCAAAGGAACAGAGTAGTTTGATCAGCTGGGTAATTCTCAATAAAATACCATCAACACCACCTCACAACTGCAGCTTAGCAAAACAGAGCATCTCACCAGCTGAGCCACAACAACCCCCCACATGTGCTCTCAGCCCAAGGCAAGAAAAAAGTACAAACACAGGGTCGCCGCTTTGGAGTAGGAATGACACAGTTAATGATCTTTTTCAGAGTACAAGAACTCCAAATCACAATAGATGATTTGTGTTATCCTAAAAAAGTTTGCCTTAAAACAATTTCAAGTGAATAACAACAAAATTTTTTTTGTATTAATTCTATGAACCCTTAGATATCGGTGAAACAGCTTCATTTTGTCTGGTAAAAACACCTATCAGATTAGTCCAGCTTCTTGGTGATGAGCTGGGCTGTAGTTCAAAAAGTGTTTTCACAGAATGGTTTGCATTGAAAGGGATCTTAAGGATCATCTAGTTCCAACCCCCCTGACACGGGCAGGGACACCTGCCACTAGACCACATTGCTCAAAAAAAATCCAACCTGGCCTTGAACACTTCCAGGGAGGGGGAATCTGCAACTCTGGGCAACCTGTTCCAGTGTCTCACCACCCTCAGAGTGAAGAATTTCTTCCTAATATCTGATCTCAATCTACCCTCTTTCAGTTTAAAGCCATCACCCCTCATCCTATCACTACATGCTCTGCTCTGACAGAGGGTCCCTCCCCCTGTTGCCTGAAGGCCCTCTTTAAGTACTGAAAGGCTGCAATAACGTCTAGCAAGAGCCTTTCTTTCCTTCTCCAGGCTGAACAACCCCAACTCTCTCAGCCTGTCCCCATAGGAGAGGTTCTCCAGCCCCCTGATGATCTTTCACAGCCAGGCCTCTGGACCCACTCCAGTCCTTATTACACTGGGGACCGCAGAACTGGATGCAGTACTCCAGGTGGGGTCTCACCAAGTGGAATAAAGCTGCAGAATCACCTCCCTCAACCTGCTGGTCACAGCCGTTGTGATGCAGCCCAGGATACAATTGGCTTTCCGGGCAGGGAGCGCCCAGCAGTGTTTTCCAGTAAAGACCAGTGCTGTTGGAGTTACTGTGCTGCAGAAGCACACAGGGGGAAGGGGACAATAAAACATTTACAGAGGCAACACTGTTCTTACCCTACAACTCTTGATTTGAACTCTAATGAATTTAAGAGTTTTTCTTAACAAAATAAACAGTAACAATCTTCACTGATATTTGGAAATTCTGTTCTTTTCCTTTTCTGAAAGCATTCACTTGGCTTCCAGCTCCTACTGTGTTTGATCTGCTGCAGTGTGTGGTCAACGGCCTGCAAGATATGCTGCCATTTTCCCCTCTGCAGAGCCAAGTAAGCTGAAGGCCCAGGGAGCAGCTGATCACCCCTGGTTTGCCTTCAAAGAAACTTATTTCATCTTACAGCCTCTCATAGGATCTTTAAAGATAAAGCTCAGGAGAGCTGCACCTTTTAAATAAACAAAATACTGAAGAATTTCTCATTAAGTGAACAAGGGCAGCAAATGTAAGTATTTCCTAATTCCATATCCAGTTTTAAATAAAGGTCTGATTAGGTAAGTGTGCTACATTCTCGAGCTGATCCTCGAACAAGCTTTCTGAATCAAACACACCAAAATTAATGACAAGAAGCTCTACTTCCAAAAACTGTTTTTTTCCAGAAAGACCCTATAGCCAATGTATATAACTAAGCATGTATTTCAGGGACAGAAACTAAAGCCCCAAAGAGCTCTCTATAGTCTCCTCTCCATATATATACATCGTTCTTATGGCAAAGCAGTCAAGCACAGAGCATATGCATAACAAGTTCAACAAAGCACTCTGAGGTGATTAAATAATAATCTTTCCTAAATTCAAAATACTGCCACTAATGCTGCTTAGAAAAAAACCCACTGCTTTTATGTAGCACTACTTCCACGTGCCAGCAGAAACACTAACGACCAAAAAAACCCCCACCAACAAAAAAACCAAACCACCAAAACCTCACAACCTTAGAGAACCAAACACAAAAATATTCTACAAAGAAGGCAGAACTAGGTATTAATTATTGCAGTTGTTTGTAAACCAATTATGAATAACTTATCTGCAATATTACATTCCTACTTAAGTCACTCTTATGCCCAGAATTTAGTATCAACCTGAGCAGCCTTTGTCTTGCCACCGTATTACCAGCTTCTTGGATCATTTACATAAGCAAATGATTTCAGCCTGTATAAATGTACCAAAAGACTTTCAAAAGATAACTGGGAAAAAACAAACAAACAAACAAATAGTATAAGCAAAAATTTCATCCTGTTTGCTTACACCAAGAACTGGCAAAATGCAGCATCATTTAGCCTTCTGTATTGACAACAGCAAGCTTTGGACACCATCCTGCGAAACGCTGAGATCTGGAAGCAGCATGTCACCTTCCAGCTCCTGGCTTCGGCCTCTGCAAGCAAATCACGCTGAAAAAATAGCGTACTTAAAAAGTGTCATCTTTTTCTGGCAACTTACTTTTCAGAGAAATCCAGGCCCTGCTCTATTTTGCCATACAGCTCTAGAAGCATTTCAGCTGCTTCCAAGATGCAAGTACAGTAAAAATTGCTTTTTTCAGCAGTAGATGGGCCCAGATTATCTAGAATTCAAACATCAAGGTGAAAAACCTAGTGAAGAGGAGAAGGTTTTATTTACCCCAGCCAGAACCAGGACTAACTGAACATCATAACTAACAGGGTTGAGCAGCAGACGAAAAGCCTCACTTAGAATCAGTAGCTTGAAAAGACCTTCAAGGTATCAGAGAAACACCAGAAGCAGATTCCAGGTGCAAGAGGAAGTGAAGATGTCCTAAAATGCTTTGGACAGGGAAGCCACTACCTTTTTTACACACAAGAGAGCAATATGAGAGTACAAGTAAAACATTACCAACTTTAGAAGCTGGGTAACGCCTAAGTGTGGTCATCTCAGCTACACTAGCTCAACTGTCACATTTACTAGCTTCACTGCATTGGTTGGTTGCTTGGGGTGCTATTTGTTCAATTTTTAAACAGTACAACATTTTGGGGCAGCATGGTTGTTTCCAACTCTATCTAAGCATAGCACGGTCAGCCTACAAGGGCAGATACTGAGGTTGGGCGTTAGAACGTAAGAGTTCCAGGTCCAAAGTAGCCTCTCCCCATTTTACCAGCTCCATGAAATCCAGGGAGCTGTTCTTTTGAGGCTGCAAGTCTCCATCTTTAGTGTTTTTATAGGCAATGCCAGAAGACAGAACAGTAGAGTTTATTGTTCACTGGATTGCTTTCAGATCTGATTCAAAAACTGTAACATTACTAAAAATAATCTTCCAAGAAGACAATGTGCAGTCTAGCATGCCAATCACAACAGTCTGTGTTACAGTACTCAATATTTATTTAAACACGCAGATTTTTAAGAGTTCTACTTATCTTTCCCTAGAAAGAAAGGGATTTTTGGTATTACAACTTGTTTAAAGTATTTAAGTTTCTCAGTATTTCAAGCTATTATTAAATGCACTGTCTTAGGAATACCAAGACTAGTGCCGGTGGCATGGTAGGTTGTCAGTGACATCCATCTGGAAAACAGTAAGGTAAGAAAAAAAATCCACCTGTTGAAATTTGAAGCCGCTCTTGCTATGGAATTTCCAAGTGCTGTGTGAGGACAGTGAAACCAGCAAAGCATTCTACCTTCCAAGTGATTAGAATGGGTATTTTTACATTACCGTTCTGTTCACTGGTAACGGTACACATGATCACCAGCCAAACCTGTGCATGTGTGTGTGAGAAGCAAGTAGATGTTTCTTTTCTAGAGAACTGAAGTGTTCTTTTGGCCCTCCTACAGCACCAGAGGCTGTTTCTCAAATGCCAAATTATTTCCACCTCTTTGTAATCTCCTGCACACAAGCCCAGCATCGCTCCAGGGGTTCTGCAACAGGGTCTATCCCTTCTATGTGACCTAGAACTTCCCTGCCTCAGCTTCAGCACCTTCTGCACAGGAATTCTAGCAAACACTATCTTGGCCAGCCCAGTTTTGCTCTGACAAAACTTAGCAAAGAGAGAGAGGAGGAGAGGTCCCGATACCAGAGTCTCCCTTCCCTGAGAGCAGAGTCCTGCTGTTTGTTGGTACAGAAGTGTCAATGCCCATGCTACCTCCATGGTTTATTTGATGTTCAGAGATTTACCATTTCAGAATAATGTACAGTAGAATTAGTGACTATGCTATAAACAGTGTGTACAGGGGTTTTGTTTAACCTTTAGAATTCCTAAAGGTAAGTCAACATCACACAGGCTACAGCACCTACTAATTTCACCCTCTCCCATGTTTGTCTGGGCTGTGCAAATGGGGCAGAAGGAATAGCTTGAAGAGACACAAACACCGACCCCCTTCCAAATATGTATGAATGCCATTTTTTAGACAACAGAGCTCTCGGGTTCCATCTATACCTTGGCTGCAGAATTACACTTCTCTCATTTCAGTACCTGTGCTCTCTAGTTACTTTCATGCAACCTAGCAGTCCTGTCACTGCTCAATATCAAACAGCCCTTAGCAGAAAAACTCAAGATCAATTCTTTTTTGTTCTTGGCACAGGATAGCATCACAACACCCACTTCTTAGACAGGAGATTAGCATACCTCCAGCACAGAATGATACTGGCACACAGGCCTGAAATCAGCTTATCATCAGGGTAGTGCTGAACACAATGAGCCAGCTTGGATTCAAGATGTACCGTCCTGGATTTGGAGGACTACTGAATGCTGGTGGAGGTACATCAGCAGATCTTACTGGTCTGATGCAAAGCTTGTAGGAAGAAAAGGAAGGTTTCAAAGGACCAAGCCAGCTGTGTGCAACTGCTATTGCTGCGTTAGGCTCTCCAGCACACAGTAAATCATTTCTATTACTAACTTTATTCCCTACTCTTCCAGTCTCCCCTAGCCTTAGATAAAGGTTTGAAACACAAACAGCTGCTACCTCCATCCTTTGCTGGAAGAAAGTAAGACTATAGGGCAAAGATGGATGAAAAGACAAACAGACCTTGGCTAGCAAGCCAGGGGAGCTTGTGTTTAGCTTTGCACATAGAAATCTGGTTCTGCAAAGCAGAACAGGGAACAGAGTTTGAGGGTAATACTTAATGACCCTACTGCAAGCACAGGGAAACAAGTCCTGGTCACTCAAGCAGGTCTACAATGCTGTTCACTAGGAAACCAGCCTGACAACAAACCTTTTCAGTTCTCATTTGAGGAGTATTTTAATGGATAGTAAATTCACAGGTTTAAAATACTTCCTGAATAAGCCCACAAAGCATTCAAGTACAGCGAAGAGTCTAGAAGAGCATCCATCACTTGGTCCTCCTTACACTAGCGCTAGTGAGCAACAGGTTAGTGTTTCAAAGCTAAAGCACTGTGCAGAGTAAGCGAATGGTTTCCTTCTGTCAAGTTATTTCTGCTGGTTTTGTAGGACACTCAAAGAGAAACCTAGTGGTCAAGCAATTCTTTACATCCAGAGTGGATATTTAAAAATATATATTAAAAAAAAAAAAAAAGTAATTGCTCCAAGTCCCAGTCAAATAAAAAGTCACAAAAGTTTTAATATAGCTAAAACATCTCCAAGAGGACAAAGAAACATAAACTGCTTTAATACATCTTTAGAAAAATACTACTTTTTCAAAAGACACTGGAGTAGATGATTCCTTTCATCCCACACAGCTGACATTTTGACACCAGATTTCCACCAGAGAGCTGTCATTTTACTTGTCACCATCCATTTCTAAGCACCACAATTCACCCCTTTCCTCCAGCTCTGGCACAGACTGCGTACCTTGATAACAAACACAGTCTCTCCTCCTCTCACCCCAATTATTTTTTCCTACATAACTAGAGACAGCTTTAGTGCAAGGAAGAATGTGTCACACACCGGCTACCTTTAGACCAGCAAACAGCGCAGCACAAACAAGGCAGGTCTTCCTAAGGAGATGACACCACACTACTGCATTTCAGAGGTTTCAGTTCGCAATAGCTGTCCTGCAGGTACAGGCCTCCTGTGGACTCCTCGCTCAGTGGCTGGGGTGCATCTTCCAGTTTTATTTCATTTGAAAGCAATCCAGTTCTTGCACGCCAAGGCAGGTCTGCAAGGTGAACTGAAGTGCACAGGGGAGCCTCTTAACTGCAGATTTCTAAGCTAAACTCTCCTGTAGGTACACCAGTCACAGACCAATTCATTTACAAAATAGACTACACCAGTTTGTTTCCTAAGGCATGCATTAGTGAATGTGAACAAGATGAGAACCGGTTATTGACAGGCAGTTATTTACATAGAAAAAAAAAGTATTTCTTCATGTTATCCCAAAAGAAAAAAGTTTAAAAATCCCCCATCACCCAAAGAAATAAGCTCAAACTACATCATGTTAGAGGTCTTTTTCCAATCTTGATGATTCTATGTGGTTCACTGTCCTCTTAGGATGACTCCATTATTACACAAGATATAGATATGCTTCTCCATGAAGAAGAGTTCAAGATGTTTATGTAAGAGCTTATATTAATCTTTAAGTGTAGTATCCATGGAAAACGCTAATGGAGAGGCTCTTAAGCTCCAGTTACAAAACAAGTACCAGAGCCTTCTGTTACTGTTGGCATTTACAGAGAAGCAGGACCTCTACCTGTTAGAAGTGTCAAACAGAGATGCTCAGAGCTGAAACTATACCTGGAATTAAGTGATAATAATAATCAATGCCAAGAAAACCAAGCAACAACAACAAAAAAAAAGGCACAAAAAAACCCTGTGCTACCTTTTTATTTATTACTTGCTGTGCCTGCTTTAACCTGACTCTGGATTTAGGTTTTTGGTCAACAATATTTCATGCATTTTGACAGCTACACTCAACCACACTTTTTGCTGCACAAGGGTGAAAGGACTACATGTGAAGAAAGGAAAGTATAAATACGAGAGAGATCATGGCATCACCCTGTTTCAAAAAACATTCTTATTGAAATAAAAACATTATCCAGTTAAAAACAGCTGTATTTCTGAGAAAACTCAGTAAGCTAGGAGATTTCCATACAGAGCTGAACCAGGCCAAGCTCCATTTCACGTAACAGCTTAATGGAGAACACAGATATAATTGTACAGTTTGCAGCTCTAGTACAGTAAGCAAAATGAGGAGCAACGCGCTTCTGTTAGCGGCACAGTAGTCACTTTGAAATACCATTACAGGTGCAGCTAAGCCAGACTTCATAGAGAGGGCAACAGCTGAAACATGGAGGTTTCAATTGAAAAAAAAAAAAGCCATAGTGTCCCTTGCTCTTCCAGCCTATCACATGTGCTCTCAATGTCAGCCAGTCCCCAGCTCTGTCCTCCTCGCCCCTTCCTACTCCCAGTATGCTTGGAAAAGTCACAAGGAATACAGGCAATAGCTAATTGGTTACAGAGTGAGTGCTATTAGCACAAGGGATTCTTCATGGTGTATTTTTGGGAATGAAGTGGAAAAGAATTACTGATGATCCTCTGGCTTTACAGCCCAGAGCTGAGACAACACAGCATGAACCACACATTTTAAGAATTGCCACATTCCTCTCTCTGATCCCTTCCAAAAGCACATCACAAAACTAGTGCAGCATTCCAGAGTGCTACATGTGTTGCAAGTTTACTTTGAATCTCAAGAAGGTAACAAATCTCAAGGGGGTCACCTAATCAAGAAATTTCCTCAGTTTATGTCTGAAATGCTATCCGAGGCACTGCTGGCGGGAAAAAAAGAAATACCTTGCTCCATAATTACAATTCATATACTCACTGAAGGAACACAAATTGAGAAGCTTCAACTAAACAGCCTAGCAAACACCAACTGCACCTTCAAGTCTGATACAGAAAAAGGTAGGTCAGTGGAATTGGTAGCATTGTTATGGTCAGGTTTTTTATTTTAGAGGAGGGTAAGTTACAGCTTTCCTAGGGTAAGTTACAGCTTTCCTCTACAGTCACTTCAAAAGTGACTCAGCTTCAAGCTCTTTGATAACTGGAGGTATTCAATGCCTGGCTCTACCTTGCAGCACCCTGAACACATTCTGTGATGCCAAGAACCTGGCTGGCCTAAGACTATTCCCACTGAGTCACCAGGGCTTGCAGGCGGCC
>JAAGNO010010306.1:14587-33749 GCA_033439905.1 Ceryle rudis
ACAGGATCTTATGAAAATTATGTAAATCATGATGCAGATAATTCTCCATCGAAGGAAAGCTTTTAGAGACCTCTGTGTTATAGGAGATGATAAGCATGTATCTGTTGGCAGGAGAAGACTGAATTAGGGATTTTTAAGAAAAAAAAATTTTCTATTGAACTGATATCCAAGAACTAACATGAAACTTAGGTATAAGTTGCACCACTGCTTGGCAGGGTCTACATTTTACAGAAATGTCCACCTCGTATTTAGTAGTACTAATTATAGAAAATGCTGTCACACAACAAGACTACATACCACTCAGTGTATGCCTTCATATAACCAATTACTACAAATGAAGGCCATAAGGCAAACACTGCCTTTATCTGCTAATTATCCTACACTTCTTATACGGTCATTTTCATTGAGAAAAAAATACATGCTAAAATTTTCAGAAATAACTGCCCTTTTTAGCTATTAATTTATGAGTAGGACTACCGATGTGACATGAGCTCAACCACAAAAAAGTGTGTGTCCATTAATTGTTAAGCCAGTGTTTGTAAAAGTAGGGTGCAGGATCAAGAGCTTAGCAGTTCAAGATCAGGACTATTAGTTTAAGATTTTTTATTAAGGAATCCAAAGTCTTATTAAAAAGTAATATAGTAATAAGAAAGCATCAAAGCCAAATGATCTTCCACATGTGTCAAGTACAGTTGTGAACAGATAAACAAACCTCAAGAGACCACTTAAAAAATATTCTTCATATATTTAACAATCAATACCTGAGTGTTAAAATTTCAACACGCTCAAAGGTTTAAATAGAAAGTCTTGATAAAATCTACACAAAATAATATAAATCTAAGCTTACCAATATTTAGTCACACAGGCTAAGAGACCCTATTCTAGACAGATCTGTCATCCTTATTTTTATTTCAACTGAATTCATCATACAATTTAGTTCATAAAATATGAGAAGCACTATGCAGAAATCAGAGGGAAGGCACACAGCCCATGAGAACAGAATTCTATCTATTTATTAGGCATCTCTCCAGACCATGCTATACAAATATTGAGCTGCAGTTCTGCTCCAATGATTCTACAATCAAAATTTCAGAGGCAGCACACCAAGTGGGAATGACAAATCAGTAGGGGAAAAATAGGGCAAGATACAACAGAGGCTATGGTATTATATAGCAATATATCCAGAAATCATTCACAATACACTTCAGTTTCTTTTACAGCATAAAAAATAACGTAGTTGATTGTATTTGTTTAACAAAGACAAAATTAACAGCAATTAGAATCTAAAATACTACTCTGCATGAAACATTTTGTATATTTTCAGGAATTTATTGTTCATTTACAGTGTAAAGTGACGGTGAGGCTTAGGACTACACAGGAGACTCAGTTTTCTCCTTGCTCCTTTAGAGACAAGCTGGTCAAAGAGCTTCCCGGTCAGCCTGACATACGCTGCAATGACTACATAATATGCTGCTGAGATTGGGTAACTTGAAAGTGGGAGTGTGGGAAAACAGAAGGTGGTTTAGAAGACTTATCAAGTAAACAATTTTACTCTTCTCTCTTGTATGAACAGGCACAAAAACAACCCAAGAGGAATCGGCTAACGAGAATACTGACTCATTGAGGCACTGATTAATCCATAAGGAATCAGGACAAAGCTAGGCAAGCAGCAATACAGACCAGTAATTTCTCAATGACAGTTTTTCAGTACCCATCCCCACCCCCAACAGGGTGTGTGGCAATGAACATTTCTATTTTCTCAACCATGGCTGTACTCTCCCAGTCACTGACTTCAGGGTTTTTTTCCAGCCATCATTTTATTAAGTAACTTTTCTGGAGAAAAACATGAAGTTGTGATAGTTTCAAACATGAAGACTTATACATCTCATCGAAGTAATACAAGCGGTACAACCACCTCAAAGTCAAATGCAAACAGATTTAGACCCAGGAACTGGCTAGGACTGAACTGACTGAGGAAGCAGGAGCACTTCACACTAAAATATACTTCATGTGGCCTTTAACTTTCCTTTTTAATCTGCTTAATAAATCATCCAAATTTTATATCATGAGCCTACTCAGAGCTGATAAACTATAGATTCAGTTGTGTAAGCATTTTTATTGCAGAAAAACAACACCATACAAAAATCTATACCTTCCTTGTAGTCAGATGATTTAAAATGCCAGTCGAATATGATGGTTTTAAAATAAACAAGTTTTCAATAATGTTGTATAAGACCAGAAAAAAAAATTATTGCCTCTAATGCTAAAACCTTTGTTTTAATCATGTTTCCATGTTGAAAAGGTAATTTGTTCACTGCACTACCAATATTCCCCCAAAAAGCAGGATGCAGACAATGTAATATGCAACTGCTGAGCTGTATGAGTTCCTAAAAGTTAGAGATTAAAAAAGCGTTGATTGTCTCATAGTCAAATTTTAGATCATTTTAAGAACCTGATATGCAAAACATGCAGAAAGTATCAAGTTAATTCCATACCATATATGGCAATACCTTATATATCATAAAAAAGGCATTTTATTAAAAGTACTACAGAATTTACTGTCCTTCCAGTGTTTTCTATGAATATTCAGGCATCAACTCTAATTAATTAGGGTTTGAAATTCACACACACACAAAAAAAAAAAAAGATAAAATAGTCAAGGAGAGAGAGTCATAGAACCATAGAATGGTAGGGGTTGGAAGGGACCTCTGGAGATCATCGAGTCCAACCCCCCTGCCAGCACAGGAACAGCCAGGGCAGGCCACAGAGGAACAGATCCAGGTGGGTCTTGAAAGTCTCTAGAGAAGGAGACTCCACAGCCTCTCTGGGCAGCCTGTTCCAGTGCTACGTCCCCCTTGCAGTGAAGAAGTTTTTTTCTCATGTTGAGGTGGAACTTCCTGTGTTTCACCTTGCTACCATTACCTCTTGTCCTGTCACAGGGCACCACTGAAAACAGACTGGTCCCTTCTATTTGACACCCACCCTTCAGGTATTTGTAAACATTCATAAGATCCCCTCTCAGTCTTCTCTTCTCCAGGCTAAACAGCCCCAGGTCTCTCAGCCTTTCTTCGTAAGAGAGATCTTCCAGTCCCTTCATCATCTTTGTAGCTCTCTGCTGTACTCTCTCTAGTATTTCCCCTGTCCCTGGGGAGACCGGAACTGAATGCAATACTCCAGATGTGGTCTCACTAGTGCAGAGTACATGGGGAGGAGAACCTCCCTCAACCTGCTGGCCACACTCTTCTTTACGCACCCCAGGATACCATTGGCCTTCCTGGTCACAAGGGCACCTTGCTGTCCCATGGATAACTTATTGTCCACATGGATGCCAAGGTCCCTCTCCATGGGGCTGCTTTCCAGTGGGTGTAGCCCTAACCTGTACTGGTATATGGTGTCATTCCTCCCCAGGTGTAGGACTCTACACTTATCCTTGTTGAACTGCTTTACGTTCCTCTCTGCCCAGCTCTCCAGCCTGTCCAGATCTCACTGGATGGCAGCACAGCCTTACAGTGTGTCAGCCACTCCTCCCAGTTTAGTATCATCAGCAAACTTACTGAGGGTACACTCTGTCCCTTCATCCAGGTCATTGATGAAGGTGTTGAACAAGACTGGACCCAGAACTGACCCCTGGGAAACACCATTAGTTACAGGTCACCAGCTAGGCTCTGCACCACTGATCACAACCCTCTGAACTCTGTTGTTCCACCAGTTCTCAACCCATCTCACTGGCCACTCTTCTAACCCACACTTCCTGATCTTACCCACAAGGATGTTATGGGAGACAGTATGAAAAGCCTTGCTGAAGTCAAGGTAAACAACATCCACTGCTCTCCCTGCAGCTACCCATTCAGTCACACAGTCATAGAAGGCTATCAGTTTAGTCAGACATGACCTCCCTTTAGTGAATCCATGCTGGCTACTCTTGATTAACCTTATTTTCTTCCATGTGCTGAGATATGATCTCTAGAATGAGATGCTCCATTGCCTTTCCAGGGATGGAGGTGAGGCTGACTGGTCTGTAATTACCAGGTCCTCTTTCTTGCCCTTTTTGAAGACTGGAGTGACACTGGCAATTCCTCCAGTCCTCAGGCACCTCACCTGTTCTCCATGATCTTTCAGAAATGATGGAGAGTGGCAGAGCAACAACATCAGCCAGCTCCCTCAGCACTCGTGGGTGCAGCCCATCAGGGCCCATGGATTTGTGTGTGCTCAGTTTACACAAGTGATTTCTAACCCAATCCTCTTCAACCAGTTGAGAGACTTCCTCCTTCCAGGCTTTCACTCTTAATTCCAGGGTCCAGGATTCCTGAGGGCTGGTCTTAGCAGTGAAGACTGAAGCAAAGGCAGCATTCAGTAACTCTGCCTTCTCTGCATCCTCTGTCACCAGGTCTCCCGCATCATTCAGCAGTTGGCCACATTTTCCCTAGTCTTCCTTTTACCACTGATGTATCTGAAGAAGGCTTTCTTGTTCTCCTTTACTTCCCTGGACATAGTTAATTCCAAGAAGGCCTTGGCCTTCCTTGTTGCATCCCCACAAACCCTGACAGCATTCCTATAATTCTCCCAAGAGACCAGTCCCTTTTTCCACATGCTATGAACTTCACTCTTCCACCTGAGTCACTGGAACTCTTAATTTGCTAAAACCTGTTTTAGCTGATTGGATTAAGGGAAGATAGAGAAAGTTTTTAACTATTGGGGATTCTCTGTAACCAAGGGATTTAAATTAACAGTAGCAAGTCTGTTACTGAACTGTAACTAATTTATCTTAAGAGAAGATTCCAACTATTTCCAACAATTTCTTTGGATTTCCAGCAATTCCTTGGGATGCAAACAAGTTGTTGGCAGATGAAAATGAGACAATGTGCCATGTAACACTATGGGACAAAAACTGCCACTAAATGAAGCATAGTCTTTCCTAGTCTACTGTGGCATCAGGTGTAAAACAATCAACATCTAAATTGCTGCAGGCATGCAACGGAGCTTACAGACTGGTACAAAGAAAACCCATAAAACAAGAGAATTTTGGAATCTAAACTTCTGTCAAGAACAGTAACAGGCAGCTGGTGTTGGACCAGAACTGGTTAAAAGATTAAAGCAGATCCCAGTTAAGAAGACTAGCATCCTGCCAGAGGAACTTAAAACTGCAGAAGAATTTCAAACAGTGTAGCACCATTGATTCAAACTTCTTCATGCGGAACTTTGTCCCGCTTCACCTAGCTTTGGCATGACATAATCCATCAAAACAAAGAAAACCAAGTATCAGCAAGTTATAACGGAATCTGAATTTAAACAAGTCAGCTGGCAGCCTATTGCAAGCAGAGTAAATATCACAAAGGTTAAAGTCACAGCCAGGGTGAAACCACTGTTTCAGTGAAAGAAAAATAAAACAAAACAAACAAACAAACAAAACAGAGGAAAGGAAAAAAAAAAATATACCCCAAACAACAAACAAAACCCACAAATCATAAGAGAATTTCCAACTGCCCCAGAGAAGTTTAGCTACACACTACCAGAAGATCTCTAGCGTTGTCTGTACCCCCAAGCAGCTGCCTCTTGCAGCTACATGCATTTGAGCACTGTTCAGACTAAGCTGCTGTGTGGAAATGCTTTCAGTGATTAAATGGAATACTGAAGCCTTCAATAATATAGCTCTTGTTACAGGCTCAACATCAACATGCACGAGGAGCGGAAATGCAGTTTTACATCTACAGACTAATATGAAACATTATTAACAACTTGCCAGCTGTTATCCTAACTACAGTTATACACAACAGCACTACAAGTCTCAATACGCCATGCTATTTATAAATCCTGCTCTAGAGACCCATCCCTAATCCCAAGGAATAAGCTTATTTGCAAACCTGTCCTTTGGAACAAAACTCCTGTCTGGCATCCCATACTGTTTCCTGTAGTCTTACAAGGTAACCCAAGTAATAGCCAGAGAAGCCTTTCACTAAACAGCAGCAATGGCATAATTCTCCTTTCAAGGCTATTCCTTGTCTGAATTGTTACAGGGAGTACTTGGAGAAGTATTTAAAATGTTTCCAAAGTCTAATACTACACTGAATAAAAACACCAAAGGTATTATTTCAGTCTACCTATACACTGTATTATTTGCTACCTCAAATTATGCTTTAACTTTTCAGGTACAAAAAACTAGCACATGCATAAAGTCTCTGAAAGAGCTCTGTAAAGAATCAATAACAGAATCATTATCAGCCCATATTAAGACGTGTTCTACTCAATAACACATTTTCATAAAGTACATTTATCAAAGCCCTGATGTCAGAAAACAGCTTCTCAAAACAAGGGTAAGAAGCACAGAACCTCATTGCTTTCTGTGACAAAGACACTGGTGGTCTGGTGGTGAGGACAAGAGAAGGGCAGCAGATGCTTTATACCTTGGTTTTAGCAAAGTTTCCACATACAGTTGAAGCTCATACAGTCTCCTTATCACCCAACTGGATAAAAGGATGACAGTGTAGGTGGAAAACTGGCCTCCCAAGCTCAAAGAATTGTCAACAGTGATGGAAATTCCAGCTAGTGGGCAGTAAATAGTGGGGTTCCTCAGGGATCTCTGCTGGAACCAACACTGCTAAATGTCTTAACTAATAACCTGAATGCTGGGAGGCAGTGCAGTCTTGGCAACTTTACTAACAGCACACTGTGGGGGAGCAATCAATATACTGGAGTGCAAGGCTGTTATTTGGAGGGATCTAGACAGGCTGGAGAAATGGGCAAACTGGAACTCCATCAAGTTCAACAAGAGCAAGGGCAAGGGTTGCATTTCAGATGGTCTGCACCAGCAAAGGCCAGGAGCTGACCACCTAAAAAACAGCTCCACAGAAAAGGATCTACAAGTCCTGTTGGGTGACAGGTGACAGCAGTGCAGGCTGGCATCAAAGACAACCAACTGCATCCTGGGTCAAAGAGGTGATCAGTGCAGCCAACAGGAAGTGATTGCTCCCCTCCATCACGCACTTGTTAAGATTGCTTCTGGACTGCTCTGTCCAGTTTGGGGCTACCCAGTGCAAGAAGGATATTAATGCACAGCAGTAAATCCAATGGAGTGCTGGCCATGACAGTCAGAGGAGTATCACAAACAAGGAGAGATGGAGAGCTGCTTTCAGTTGTGAGAAGAGTGAACTACAAGGGGGCCTCGCTACTTACTACAACTATTAATCAGAGAATACATGGAAGATACAGCCAGACTCTTTCTTAGAGCTGCACAGTCATTAGACAAGATGCAACAGGCAAACTGGAACAGGGGAAACTGTAATCAGATTGCAGGATTATTTATTTTTTATTTACTATGAGAACAGTTGAATACAGAAACATGTTGCCCATAGAGGTTGTGGAAACTCTGACCTTGGAGGCATTTGAGACCTGACACAGCCCTCAGCAACCTGATCTAATTAGACCTGTTTTGAGGTGGGGGGGTTGGACCAGATGACCTCTGGAGGTCACTTCCAACCTAGATTATGATTCTAAAAGAAAATTCCCTAATGAAGTCTCTTGGGTATACAATGACACTGCTAAAACATACCAATTTGTTTATTCTGTAACATTGGAGAAAAGCTGCTGTACAGAAGTTGTACTTTTAAGAGACCAACTAGTATCTCCAAATATTTAAGCAGAAAATCCACACATTTTCCTTTTATTTGTAATAAATTTAAAATAAATTGGGCTGTTGCAAAAGTATGTACAAGATAACAAAAGTCCCACTCCTATCATCTGAGTGTGAGATTGAAATAACAAAATTTTAAAAGTTCGGAGAGGAAATTTCTGAAGTCACTTACCCTGTGCGTGACTGTCCGACTTTATCACAGATGTCTAAGATGAGGCCCCAGTCCTCTGCAGTGTTCATTTCACTGGTTGCTTTCTCTGATGAATAAAAGATAAGTAAATCAATAGAAATTTTAAACATAGATAAAAAAATTAAACAGAATTGTCAAAGAGGTTGCAATATTACCTCTCTGTATATTGCTAAATGCATGACAAATCCCTCTATTTAATAAATTCATATATTAAAACTGTTATACCTAATTCTTTCTAATTTTCAAATGTTCATTTGTGGACATGAATTCCAACTCATAAGCAAATACACATTTTGGGGTTGTTTTCCAAGATGATAAACATATTCCCAGAATATGACAAAAGTAATACCAAGAGATTTTTTTTTTTCTCTTTTGGAACTATGAAGTTTAATAGGGTATGAATATCCAGAGCATTAGTTCACTGTTTGCAGAGTCAGATACAACCGTATTTACCACTTCCTCAGACACTAAACTGCTGTGTCTGGCATTTCCTTTCTATGTATTACAACTCAACAAGAAGGATTCGATTCATTAATCATCACTAAACTTTTATCTTCTCATTCTCATCTCTGCTTTGGATAATATATTCTACTGTCTCTTTTCAGCTATAAAAATTGCTAAACCAAAGCTAATTTCATAGAAGTCATTGAGACTCTTTCTGAACCTTTCGAGTAGGACAAGAAAAGTCCTGCTGAACTGCAAAGAAAGAGAGAGGGTACATGGAGAAGAAATGGGAATGTCTCAGACTACCTAGTTTTCTGAAAAGAAGCAAAGATTTCCTATAAAAACTTATCTGCCAGAAACAATTCATTATTCATATTAGCACTTGCAAGACTGCAGAGAAGGAAAGACAAAGCAAAACATCCGATCTCTGAAAGCTACAAGGAATTATTTATCCCAAAGTGATCCCAAAACAAAGCTCTATGTTTATGTGCTCTCAAAGTACTTCTGAGGAAAAATTAAACACTGTTATGTACAACTGGAATGATAACACATCAGCTGTGCTGCCTGATGCAAGGAAAACAACAAAGCAGTACAGAGAAATTATAAATGGAAGTTATTTACAATTCTGTATGTTCTCTCAGATAAAGTAAAAGAACACTGCTTCTTCTCTTTAAACTGATTCAGAAAACATTTGATTACAAAAAAATAGATCCTAATCAACAAAAACAGAAAACATTCTGAGTAGACAGCATGCTATCAGCTAGCACTAAGGTATACCAGCTGACCACCCAACCACTTCATTTTTCTTTCAGTCTACTACTGTTACAAATTGTGCTTAGGACTAGTATAGTTAACAGTCAGAGAAATTCTTGATTTGTACATCTTGTTCATAAGGAAAACATATCAACTGTGAAGCAAAAAAAGAGAGGAACACCATAACTGCTGAATCCACTCAGCATGCCAACTAAAAATGCAAAAACACGAGAACAGAGCAATGAGACTCTATCCTGCTTGTATTAATTAACTTTCTTTCAGTACTCCAGAATTTCCATTCTTTAGCTGGGGATACCTTATACCCAGCAAATGAGACAAGGGAAGGGAAAAAAAAAACAAAAAACAAAAAACAAAAAAAAACAAACAAACAAAAAAAAAAACAGGCAAGGAAAAAAAATATAGCAGTACCACACATTATACTTTTCCTGCTTGTTGTTTATTGTTTTCATATAGCCAGCTCTTGTTATCTGTAAGGCAGTATACTTCTGCCACTCATGGTAGGACACCTGAACTGAATGCCTTGCAGAGAGCCATCATCACAGGCCAAAAGAAAAGTCTTCTGTAATTATAGTCCATGAGCACAGTAGCTGTCCTGCTACCGAAGCCAGCCTCAACTGTGAGGCATCCCAAAGCAAAACAGAGCTTGAGCTGCCTACACTGCCTTCCCAAAACTGAAAACAGCTGATAAGGACAGTCCAGAGAAACAAAACAGCCTCATGGAGGCAGTTTAGTTCCGGGACTCCACTGTTTCAGTTCACTGCCAGTTCTGCTGGAGCTGGACCAGCTCCGGTCAGAGTGTCTGCACAGTGCTCAGAACTCATGCACAGCCTCACAAACCCACACCATTCACTTATGCCTAATGCTGTACTTCAGTTAGCACATCCTTCAGAAGAGAACTGAGCATTCCAATGGAAATGAAACTTTGGCCTTTTCCATGATTCTGCGTAACAGACAGTTGTCTGTACTTTTGGCAACAATTGATCCACTTTCCTCGCAATGTCACCAGGGAGAACTGCCATGGCAATCAGTTACGTCTTTTACAAACCATAAAGTAAACTAATGCAATCTTAAAACATTAAGCAAACACCAACCCATGTTTTATGCTAATTTAAATAGTCATCAACCACACCGATTACAGCCTTTATTTTAATTCTCAATATGAATGTTTTGCAAATGTATCCATAAGTACAGCTGCAAGTTTTCTATCATGGCTACATTCCTTCTTGGAAGTTGAACTCAGTCCAGTATAAAAACTGCCATTTTCTTGCAACACCTTCCCCCTTGTTAGTCAAGGTATTTCCCCCACCAGCAAACACTAGGTAGTTTATTATTCAATTTCAGCCCAAACGCCTGTTTCATTGCATACTTTCTGTCTTCTTCAGTAACAAGCATCCATTAATTCCTTTGGATAATAAAATTAATCCTAAAATGAGGGGAAAAAAATTGCCTCAAGTTTTAGTTACATTCTGTCTCAAACAAGGGCAGTTAAAAGTTAACAGCATACTGTGTTAGCAGTATACTATCTGACCCTGACTGCCCACAAAAAAGGCCACTATCTCTGTCAGAGCATTAGCAAGTGACTATCACCTTTCACCACTCTGGGAACAGAAGCAACAAAGACACTGACAAAATTCCTACCTTGCATCAGTGTTTTGTAGACAGATGACTTAAAGCTACTTAAATTATTTACACTATTATCACTTAAAATCCATGAATGGTTTCTCTTCTAACATGAGACACACATTCACAGCCAAAAAAAACATTTTGTGTGCATTAAGTATTTGCTTACTCTAACAGCTCCACCCTTCATGTCAGCCTTCAGGTACAGCTGGCATGTCACTGTCTCTATCTTACCAAAATTAACTAAGACAGGGAGGGAATAACACATTTATATTTAAAGTCTTAGGGTAGGGTAGGTTAGCACAGAGAATAGAAGATGAATTAAACTGGAAATGTTCTTCCATCTCTGATCAAAAATAATTCTGTCATAGCAGTATCAACATTCCCTTCAAACCCTATTCCTCCACCTCACGAATGCTACAAAACCTTATTCAACTTAGTGAATGCCAAGCTGGGATCAGATAACATTTCAGACTTTACTAAAACAACTTTTAAAGGCAGTGCTGGCTGCTACATGAAACAAGTGTTCTTTAATACTTATTAATGCTATGCCAAACACAAAGGAAAAGAGGACTATGTGACAGAGGGATACGTGACTGAACTTTGTCTCCAGTTTTCCAAAATAGCACTCTCCCATAAAGCTGTATCACTCAAATTCAAGGTATTGTTTTCCTAACACAAGCAAGGCCTACAAATTAATGTAGTAATTTTAACCACTGCCAAAAAAAAAAAAAAAAAAATCTTACATCACCTCATATTGTAACCAGTAGTTTTCAAGTTTGACAACCATAACCATAGCGAGCCAGACTGACATTCAGTCTCTAATACATATTGTACCTAAAGAAGCAGATGCCTAGGAAAACATAAAAACTAATAAGGTGAACTTTAGTTATACTTTCCTACAACACACCTTTTAGCGATCAACAATTTGCAGCTTCATAACTCTTGAGTCAGAAATAGTGTTTCAACCTCACAAACGTAATCATAAATCACATATAAAACAAATAATAAGAAAGTGTTCTGGAGCAAAATGCATCTCCTTCGGTAGAAATCTAGCCGTGTCTGTATCTTCAGCATTTCTCTCTAAGTTCTAGAACAATCTCCTTCAAACCGAATACCTAGATGCTGAAATCATACTTCCAAACATATTATCTTTTTTTTTTCCCCAAATAAACTTCTGACTAAAATGTACACAAACCTAAACATCATGTCCCTTCTAAAGAAAATATAACTCTTCAGCATAAATGCTGTCTAGACTCACTGAAATAATGTGCCAAAACCCCAGGAAACAGCGTTACACCTTTTGATTAGAAATAAGTCCAGAAAGGTCTAAATAAATGAATTACATTATTTATATTTCAGTTGTGGTGAAAGTACATGGCCTCTTGCATGAGGCCTTCTGGGACACCTAAATAAACCAGCCTCTCCTTGTGTTGCAAAGTTCATTAATTTTGTTGAGGCCCCATTTCCCTCCCATTTACACAAACCTGAAGGCTTGGGAGAATCAATAAAAATCTATTTTCTTCTCTGGTTTTGTGCATTATTTAGAAATTATAACCAAAGCAAAGATATTTGTACGGTGATTCTATTTGAAGTTCCCCATTACACACAAAACACAACTGGAGTTGATCATTTCAGAGCAGAAGCAAACTTTTCTCAGAAAAAAAAAAAAAAAGCAATTTCCTAATAATTCAAAATTGTCCTAAAGGAAATTTATCATAATATTTATAAAGTACTACTAGACAGAAGAAATGTAATACATGCTGAAAAAAAGGGCACTGACAAACTCAGTGGTTGACTGTTCAGGTGCTGGTAAGAGAAACAGAATAGATTTTCATGCAAATATGTGCCAGTCACTTGATTTCTCTTCCTTACTCATGCACCTTAACTACAGCATTTTACTGCCTTACTAGAACACTGCAAGAGTAAATACTCTCCTCAATGGATACTGCAGTGATAGCATGATGCCATCACTTAAAACGTGTAAGACTAACCATTGCTGACAACATTTTTGGAGGAAAGTCTTGGCAGGTTTGAGCTTCCTAAGCTTTAGATACTGACGTGAATTTTTAAAAAATTCCATTCTTAGAACTGAGCTATTTTTCTGCTACAGAATCTCAAAGATGATAAAATTACCAAGATTTTCAAGAAATAACAAAAACAGAACACAACACCCTCAAACCCAACACTTAAAATGCACATGACTGGAAGCAGTTAAAACAAATATGAATAAAAACTATCAGAATATTCTACTAAACTAAGGTTTGTGACCATTCTAGATGGCATTTCCTTTTACTTCATTCAGGGGCATAATTCCATTTCCCTAGTAGCACATCTCTAACATAAAGTTCTCAGTAACTGAAGTTACAAAGAAACGAACGGATACAAAGAAAAGAAAGTCTTCATTCACAGACTAAAATCACAATCAGTTTCTAGCATGATAATAAATCCTCAAAAATCCGTTAAATCAATGTAAACACCATAGAATTAACAAAAAAAATCAGTGCTTCCTTCAGCCTTCTCTCCCCCTCTCATAATGAAAGTCTTGTTTTCTTCTCAAGGCTGAATAAAAAACTTTCTCCCTCTCTATGTAAATGCAAATACTAAAAGTCCAAAGCATTCTAAAAACATAAATGTCGCTAATTCATCTCTTCAATATAGTTCAAATAGTCCTGAAAGACTGGAACTGATTGCAAATTTTTCTTTCTTTTTGCAGTCACTCGCGAAGAAAGTACATACCATTCCACATCACTGAAGTTAAAAGTGATTAATTTTGTTCTTTTTGTCTGTCAAATAAAATGAACAAATGCGTTTGTTGGGCCATTCTACAAAAAACCACCACTTTAATATTAACCACTCTGCATTTCACTAGCATGCTCAGAACTGCACAGAAGAATACATCCAACCAGATTCCATTCAGACCAGCCTGAACATAACCTCTAACAGGCAATGCCACCACAGAAAGAAACTAGCATTCCCTGTTGAACCGTTATCTTCAGTAAAGCTATTAACCAGCTTGTTCAGTTTAACTGTATCCCCATTTACAGTTATTCCTAAAAAGTCCTTATGGGAGCACTTGCAGAATGTGTCCTGTGAAAGCACTGCTGGCTGATCTAATGCAAAGCAAGCAGCGGTGACTGAGAGGACATGAGCCCACCTCACCTCATTCCTTCAGATGACTATGAAGGATCTCACTGTGCATGAGACAGCCTAACCAAGAAAGACATCACTCAACTCAGACCAAGACAGGCACCACTCAACTCAGAAAGCTGAGCAGAATGAAGGCAAAAGGATTTAAGATCTGGTAAGACAATGCTGAAAACAGTAAGACAAGCCAGGCAAAAGTAATTTAGATGTTTAGACGTGTTATGAAAACCCTAACAAATCCATGGTACTCAAACTACCTTTCACTCAGAAATATTACAACAGAGCAGGAAGGTGAGTACATTAGAGATATATAAGAACAATGACAATTACTCTGTAAACAAAGTGTATCACAGGCACGCTATACTAATAATGGTGCCAAGACCTTTTTGTAAAGCCCCACAAATAAAGCCACAGCAGAAGTACCATTTCAAAAGAAAGATCAGCAAGAGACTTAACTTTTCGCATCAAATGTTCAGTGTTATTTTTATCATCTAGAGGAACAGATTCTACATGTTGAAGAACTAATTTGATTCTTTTAAATTTTGATATTAAAATGCACACTGTCACAGCTGAAATGAGGGAACGCACTTAAAAAGCTCTTCCCTGGGAGGAAAGAAAAAGAAATACTGAGAAAGTACAAGTCTACAAAAACTCCCTTGCTATGGAACATACACTGTTGGCTTCAAATTGCCCAGCTGAACTCAAGAGGCTGGCGATTGATTTTCAGAAAGAGATAATGAATGAAAGATATCTTTTTTGTTGGCTATTATACAGAAAGGGTATTCCACTCATTTTTATCCTGTCAGCATTGCCATTTTTCACTGAGAACACACACCAAAGTTATCTTTAATGAAAAGCTCTATTTTTTTTCATGAAGCTGGAGCACAGGAGGTTCCACCTTAACATAAGGAGGAACTTCTTTACTGTAAGGGTCACAGAGCACTGGAACAGGCTCCCCAGAGAGGTTGTGGAGTCTCCTTCTCTGGAGGTTTTCAAGACCCGTCTGGATGAGTTCCTGTGTGACCTGTGCTAGATTGTATGGTCCTGCTCTGGCAAGGACTCGAAGATCTCCAGGGTCCCTTCCAACCCCTGACATCCTGTGATCCTGTGAAATAACTGAAAAGAGAGGTGGCTATAGCTCCTTCCTCACACATTTTTCTATGCAGCCTCCTTGTCATCTCATGGTTAACATCCTCCTCCCTGAAACAATGCTGAGAAAAGCAGTAGGCCAAATCAGGAAAAAAAGTGCAGCCTCATGACAAGCTGAACCAACCCTTGGAATTCATCTTCCCTTGCAGACAGAAATTAACTCACAGTTTCCATAATTATCTGGGGTCCAGAATCTCCTCTGCAACAATTTTCCCTTCTTTTGGCAAACTTGACCTAAGCAGAGAAAAGCCCATCTCAGAGACACATGTAATTGGATGGTTTTGAAGATGCTGACTAACCAAGGGGATAAGTCTAAAGAATAATGACTTTAAATATCAAGAGCATTTTATTACAAGAAACTGCACCACGGGAATCACGGTCAAAGCATTTCTTACATTCTAATAACATCACCCTGTACACTGATCATATGTACAATCATATGTAATTAATGCACGTTACTAAGTACGTAAAGGGTTTAAGCATAAAATTATCAGTAACTGCTATAGTTAATAAACTATGGGGAAAATCATTGCAAGTTGCATCGGGTTGACAGTTCTACTACATTACTAAACTATCTGCTTAATTTCCTATTACTATAAATAGTAAGCCTGAATCTTTCTTTGCACTCCTGCAGTGCCTCAAACTACTACATAAACTACATGGAGAACCTGACTAGCATCCAAAGCAAAAGCAAAAAAGTGCCTTCATCCCTCAATGCACATACAGGAGAAAAATCACACAAAAACACGTGTGCTTTTTAAACACCTCCTCTTAATACCATGTATGATTTTGTGACAGCTCACACCAGAACCTGTATTTATTGCAGCTTATATAACTTCAGTTGTTCCAGCTCTCTTCTTACAACATAGATTAAGGTTACAATGCTTTACGTCAAGTTAGAATAAAGCACGTGCTACTTTAAGTCCAACGTTATATAGATTTTATTCTTGAAATCTAAATGATACTTCAGAACTGCTATAGCTGGAAGTCCTTCATCAACCCTAGCCTAACCACCACTACATTACTAATTAGCCTGTCAGGACAAATTAGTAGACAGTCTTCTGTTTCTTAAAGCACATTTCACCATTACTTTGCCTGCATCAAACTTATAGGCAAACCTGCATTTATCAGGAACAATTCTCTGGCAGTAATTATACAATTAAGGTTGTGAAATATGGCAGAAACAGACTTCCCATCAAACGAAGAACACCACCATTAATTCTAACCCCTTAAATGGATGATTAGAGTCTCTTATATATAACCTCAGCAGTCCAGTGTCTTGAAGATTTTTTTTTTCTTTTCTTATATTCCACTATTATGTTCTTTATTTGGACAGACTGTCAAAGGTTCCCAGATTTCATTGTGAAAATGCACACCAGCTTGTATCCCTACCAATTAGCATCCTTCCTGTTGAAATATTCCTAAGTATGATAAAAAGAAGGTTCAGAAAACAAAAATTATTTGGTCTTCACCCAGAGGTTTGGACTTTCTGAGGATGACAACAGCTTACCCCCCTCAAATCTCTGGACAGCTTAAAGCATTCTTTAATATTGTTAGTTTAACAGTAGTTTTAGACAACATTCTTTTGCCAACCACACCTAAGGAAGAGGTACACCCCTCAAAATCTCTCTACAAAGTTGACACCAAATGGTAAGCTATTAGGGATGACCAAGTTCTACAGCAGGAGCGTGCTAACAGGACTAGTCAAATGCTGATGACTGGCCAGACAAACTGAAAAATTTCTCTTTCTGAAATTACAGATACTTATGCTCCTCAAAGCAATAGGAAACAATTTAGTTCCAGATGTGTTCTCTGTAATCCGTCACCCTAAACAGTTCCAAAATTGTTTCCAACTATTACACAGCACTGGTTAGCTGTCCAGCAGATAAGAACACACAGCTATCACAGAAGTACTATCAACTACACCTATGTCCAAATCCATATGAATTTAGAATAGCTTTTGACTGCCTTCCTGCTTCAGGAATCTGAGTTTCAAAAGAAAACTTTCTTGCTGGACAAGAACAAAAGCAGAGCACTCAACTTCCATTCTAAGAAAGGAATGGAAAAAATAACATTACTGCTTGACAACTTTTGGAAGTCTCCTGAGAACGTGAGAGCTTACTTTACAGCTGATGTTATCTTATGAAGCCTGCCAAGAAGTTCATCCAGATAATAGCACATTCCCAAGGGGCCTCAGCGACGCTTTCCGGCAGACCATCATTCCTGACTCCCTGGCGCAAATCCAGTTAAGAGATGGATAAAGGCAGCGGGTTCTTGAAAGCAGGCTGACACCAACCTGCTGCTCCTTCAGTCTCCCTCAGGACACCATGAAAGGGGCCAATGGAAAGAGGCTGTGTTTACTGGTGAAAATTATCCCGTTGTCCACCGTCTGCTTTTACAAGAACAATTTGGGATCAAGTGGTGCTGATACAGTATACAGAATAACGCTTTTGACAAGTATCTATGGGTAATCATGCTAGGCAAGCACAGTAGGTAAGGCGTTGTCATCCTCTGCAGCTAGAAAACAGCAAATAACCCACTGAAGCAACAGTTGGGTGCTACTGCCCTGTGTTATGAAACTTACAGTGCCAACAAGCACATCTATCAGACTTAGCTCTGGAGAAACCCACTCACACCCTCAGATCTCCACTGCTAGGCAGTGATCTTAGGAAGTGAAAAAGTGAACACTTGCCAGAACCTCAGCTATCACTTTTTAATCTTATTAGTTCAAATCATTTCCACAGATAGTATTACCACCATTTCAATCCCCTAATGGTCCACGAAAAATTGGCAAGTAGTGCAATCTCTTCCTTATATTCAACTGCCAAATTACACTAGAAGAGAGCAAAACAAGTAGGGAAAATTATTTACTACTTTTGAAAATAAGTCACTGTCAGCTTTAGTACCAAGAAAATTATAAATTGAAGGGCAGTCTTCAGCAGAAATCTCTTCTGAACTGTTCAAAATGTTAAGTAAAGTAAGCTATGCTTTATTAAGATGCAACAGACTAAGAATTCCTGACAACATACATAGAGAATTTGTGTCACAGCCATTGGTTTATGCACTAACCCTTCCCCCAGAAAAGATACATACTTTTCAAAGAGTTTTCAGGTGGGTTTTTTTGAAGAGCTAGAAGAATTGCAGACCTGACTTGTAAAGCTGGATAAACATTAAGAAACAATGTATTTGTAGTTGAAAAATACAAGTACAAGGCTACTAAAGAAATTTGTTCCAAGAAACATATACAGTGTTATACTCCTGTAAGAAAATAATTGGAAGGGGGTGAGAGGGTGAGCGTGAAGTGTGTAGCTACCCAAATATGAGACGTCCCTTTATATTATGCTGCTCCACAGACAGCATTTATCGCTCAGATGTCAGCAGTAGGCAAGAGACAAACTCTGTTACACAATCACAAATAAGATGTGCAAAACAATTTTTTAAACTTCCTATATGTCATATACCTTCACTTTAGACTCGTCAGCATTAAACACAATTTTTGTCAGGCAAAAGCCAAGCATTTCCTCTCCATCTAGTTTGGCCTTGGAACAAGCAAAGTGGGGATGAAACCTTATCACAGCACATCAAGTTTCACTTGAAACGGAAAAACAAAGCTCCCACAGGATTCATTTTAAAGCACTGAATACGAAACGCTTTGACAATTCTCCCCTGCCTGTTTGCAAAGCAAATGTAGACAGTACTTTTTACTTTTCATCCTTTCATCCAACACGAGCATTTCTCACCGCTTGTTTTTCTGTGCTGCAACGTTACTTCTGCTAAACAGGACAGCTTGTCTCCCAGAAGCATCCCCGTGCTCGCCCCCCCTCGCCCGCAGCCCCACGAAGCCAGGTGGGACCCGCAGCAGACCCCGCCACCTCCGTGCTGTCGCTGACCAGGCCGCGGATGCCGCTGTCCGCTCCCCGGCGGCGCCCCCGGCCCGGCCGCTCCTCGCCACCGCACCGTGACCGCCGGCCCGAGCAGGCCGTCAAGTCGCCACTGCCGCCTCGGGCTCTCCGCCACAGGCGAGGCCAGGCGGGCGCGACCGGGCCCAGCAGCAGACGGCTAGAAGGGGAGCGGGCCCGGCAGCCCGCGGGGGCTGGAGAGGAGAGCGGGGTGGGAGGGAGGGCCGGCCGCGGGGTTATCTCCGGGGGAGGCCGGGCCGGAGGGCCAGGCCGGACCGGGCCGGGGCGCCGCGGCGGGCCACTCACCCACAT